>JAKCPB010002125.1:0-85064 GCA_021442155.1 Cymbidium sinense | reverse complement strand
AAAAAATAAATCCTAAAAATAAACTTAAACTAAAAACCTAAAACCAAAACTTAAATAAATAAATTAAAAACTTAAACCTAAACCTAAAAATAAAAAATAAAATAAAAATAAAACTCAACTAAAAAATAAACACAAACCTAAACCTAAACCTAGAAAATAAACTAAAATAAAAAAATCTAAACTTAAATAAATAAACTAAAAATAAATAAAAGAAAATAAATTAAAAAAATAAACCTAAATAAAAACAAAAACTAAAATAAACTAAAATAAATTATAATAAAAGCTATATAAAAATGAACTAAAAAAAATTGAACATACCGGTTTACCAAATTTAGAAAAAGGAACCCTAAACCTTAAACCCTAAACCCTAAATTCTAAACACTAAATCCTAAACCCTAAACCCTAAAACTAAGCCTAAATCCTAAATCCTAAACCCTAAAACCTAAACCCTAAACCCTAAACCCTAAAGCCTAAATCCTAAACCCAAAAATAGAAAACAAAAACCTTCAACTCTGAACACTAAATTTCAAGCCCTAAACACTAAATTAACCCTAAACCCTAAACCCTAAACTCTAAAATGCTAAAAACATAAACTAAAATAAATAAACCTAAAATAAATAAACCAAACTAAATAAAAATAAAAATAAAACTAAATTATAATAAAAAAAATAAAACTAACAAAATAAATAAATAAAATAAACCTAAACTACCACTTGACTCAATTTTAAAAAAAATCAAAAAAATCAAAAAGTCAAAAAAACACTAATCCTAAACCCTAAACCCTAAACCCTAAATCTTAAAACCTACAACCCCAAACCTTAAACCCTGAAACCCAAACCCTAAACCCTAAACCCTAAGCCCTAATCCCTAAACCCTAAAAACCTAAAAACCTAAACCTAAACTAAATAAAACCTAAAAAATAAAGAAATAAAAAACCTAAACCTAAATAAAATAAAATAAAATAAAAACTTAAACTAAAACCTAAACCTAAACCTAAACCTAAAAATAAAATAAATAAAAAATAAAAACTAAAATAAAATAAAATAAATAAAAACTTAAACTAAACTAAAAAAATATAAAATAAACCTAAAAATAAGAAACCTAAAAAAAATAAAAACTAAATAAAATTAAAAATAAAATAAACCTAAAATAAAATAAAATAAAAACTAAATAAAAACCTAAACCTAAAATATAAACCTAAAAATAAAACCTAAACCTTAAACTTAAAAAAAACCTAAACCTAAAATAAATTAAATAAAATAAACCTAAACTAAAATTAACTAAACTAAAATAAATAAAACCTAAACCTAAAACAAACTAAACATAAACCCTAAACTAAATAAAATAAAATAAACTTAAAAAAAGCCTAAACCTAAACTAAAAAATAAAACCTAAAATAAACCTAAAATAAAAACCTAAAACCTAAACCTAAAAAAAATAAAATTAAAACCTAAACCTAAACCTAAAATTAAAAAATAAAACCTAAACTTAAAAAATAAAATAAAAATTAAACTAAACTAAAAAAATAAACATAATCCTACACTTAATCCTAAAAAATAAACTAAAATAAAAAACCTAAACTTAAATAATAAACCTAAAATAAACTAAATAAAAATAAAAAATAAACCTAAATATAAATAAAAATTAAAATGAACTAAAATAAATTAAAATTAAAATAAATAAGTAAATAACCTAAACCTACTAGTTTACCTAATTTTTTAATAAAAAACCCTAAACGTTAAACCTTAAACCCTAAATCCTAAACCCTAAACCCTAAACCCTAAAACTAAGCCTAAACTCTGAACTGTAAACTTACAACCTTAAACCCACAACCCTAAACCATAAACACTAAATAATCCTAAATCCTAAACCCTAAACCCTAAACTAACCCTAAACCCTAAATCCTAAACCCTAAACATGAAACCCTAAACCCCAACCCTAAACTTAAACCCTAAACCCTAAATCCTAAAACCCTAAATCCCTAAAGCCTAAACCCTAAACTAACCCTAAACCATATGCTAAAGCTAAACCCTAAACCCTAAAAACCCTAAACCCTAAAGCCTAAACTCTAAAGCCTAAACCCTAAACCTTAAACCCTAACCTTAAACACTAAACCATAAAACCCTAAACCCTAAACTCTAAACCCTAAACCCTAAAACCTAAAAACCTAAACCTAAAGTAAATAAAACCTAAAAATGAAATAAATAAAAAACCTAAAACTAAATAAAATAGAAAAACAAAATAAAATAAAATCCTAAACTAAAACCTAAACCTAAACCTAAAAATAATAATAAAAATAAAATAAAATAAAATAAATAAAAACCTAAACTAAACTAAAAAATAAAATAAACCTAAGAATAAAAACCTAAATAAAATAAAAACTAAACTTAAAATAAAAATAAAATAAACCTAAAATAATAAAATAAAAACCTAAACCTAAAAAAATAAACCTAAAAAACCTAAAATAAATAAAAATAAAACCAAAAATTTTTAAAAAATAAACCAACTTTACCTAATTTAAAAAAAATCTTAAAATTAAGCCTAAACTCAAACTGTAAACATACAACCCTAAACCCTAAACCCTAAACCCTAAATCCTAAATTAACCCTAAGTGTTAAACTTTAAACCCAAAACCATAAACACTAAACTATAAATCTTAAGCCCTAAACACTAAACCTTAACCCTAACCCTAAACCCTAAATCACAAAACCCTAAACCTAAACCCTCTACCACTCTAAACCCTAAATACTAAACCCTAAACCCTAAACTCTAAACCCTAAACCTAAATAAACCCTAAAACCTAAACCCTAAAGAAACACTAAAGCCTACCTAAATCCTAAACCCTAACCTTAAACACTAAACCCTAAACCCTAAACCCTAAAACTAAACCTATACCCTAATCCCTAAACCCTGAATCCTAAACCCTAAAAATCAAAAAACCTAAACCTAAAGTAAATAAAACTGAAAAATAAAATAAATAAAAAACCTAAACCTAAATAAAATAAAAAATATAATAAAATAAAAACCTAAACATAAACCTAAAATAAAATAAAATTAAAAATAAAAATATAATATAATAAAAATTAAAAATAAACTAAAATAAAAAAAAATAAAAACATAAACTAAACTAAAAAATTAAATAAATTGAAGAATGAAAAACCTAAATAAAATAAGAATAAAAATAATAAAATAAACATAAAATAAAATAAAATAAAAACTAAATAAAAACATAAACCTAAAAAATAAACCTAAAAATAAAACCCAAAAATAAATAAAAAATAAAACACAAACCCTAAACTAAAAAAGAAAAACTAAACCTAAAATAAAATTAAAATAAATAAAATAAAATAAACTTGAACCTAAATTAAAATAAACTAAACAAAAATAAATGTAACCTAAACCTAAACATAAAATAAACTAAACCTAAACCCTAACTAAATAAAATAAATAAATAAAAATACTGCCTAAACTAAAAATTAAAACTAAAATAAACCTAAAATAAAACATTAAACCTACACCTAAACCTAAATAAAATAAAACCTAAACCAAAACTAAATAAAAAACCTAAAAATAAAATAAATAAAATGTAAACAAAAATAAATAAAACTAAATAAACCAAAACCTAAAATATAAACTAAAAAATAATAAAAAATAAACAAAAAATAAACCTAAACTAAACTAAATAAAAAAAACTAAACCTAAAATAAACCTAAACCTAAAAAAATAAATAAAACCTAAACCAAAAAATAAAATAAACCTAAACCTAAACCTAAATAAATAAAATAAATAAAAATAAACCTAAACCTAAACTAAAAAAATAAACCTAAAATAAACCTAAAATAAAATAAAATAAACTAAAAAAATAAATAAAATAAATAAACCTAAAAAAATAAAACCTAAACCTAAAAAAAATAAACAAAAAAAATAAACTAAACTAAAAAATAAACATAAACATAAACCTAAACCTAAACATAAAAAATAAAATAAAATAAAAAACCAAAACTAAAATAAATAAACCTAAAATAAATAAATAAACTAAATAAAAAGTAAACCTAAATAAAAACGAAATAATAAAATAAACTAAATTAAATAAAAAATAAACTAAATAAACAAAAAAAAAATCTAAGACTACCGGTTTACCTAATTTATAAAAATAAACCTTAAACCCTAACCCTAAACACTAAACCATAAAACCCTAAACCCTAACACCTTAAACCTTAAATGCTAAACCCTAAACCCTAAACCCTAAACCCTAACAACCTAAAAACCTAAACCTAAAGTAAATAAAACCTAAAAATAAAATAAATAAAAAACCTAAACCTAAATAAAATAAAAAATAAATAATATAGAAACATAAACTAAAACCTAAACCTAAACCTAAAAATAAAATGAAATAAAATAATAAAAAACTAAAAAAATATAAACTAAACTTAAAAATAAAATAAACCTAAAAATAAATAATCTAAATAAAATAAATACTAAACATAAAATAAAAATAAAATAAACCTAAAATAAAAACTAAATAAGAACCTAAACCTAAAAAAATAAACCTAAAAATAAATAATAAATAAAACCCAAACCCTAAACTAAAAAAGAAAAACTAAACCTAACATAAAATAAATAAAAAAAAAATAAAATAAACTTAAACCTAAACTAAAATAAACTAAACTAAAATAAATAAAACCTAAACATAAACCTAAAATAAACTAAACCTAAATCAAACTAAATAAAATAAAATTAACTAAAAAATAAACCTAAACCTAAACTAAAAAATTAAAACCTAAAAATAAACCTAAGACCTAAAACATATACCCTAAATGCTAAAAAGCTAAAAACTTAAACCTAAACTAAATAAAACCTAAAATAAAATAAATAAATAAAATACTAAACAAAAATAAGATGAAGACTAAATGAAAAAAACCTAAAATAAAATAAAATAAAAACTTAATAAAAACCTAAACCTAAAATAAAACCTAAAATAAAATTAAAACTAAACCTTAAACCCTAAACTATAAATAAACCTAAACCTAAACCCTAAACCCTAAACCTAACCCTAAACCCTAACCTTAAACACTAAACCTAAACCTAAACTCTAAATTATAACTTATAACTAACCTAAAAACCTAAACCTTAAAACCCTAAATGCTAAAACCTAAACTAAACCCTAAAGTTTAAACTATAACCCTAAACCTAAACCTAAACCCTAATTAAACCCTAAACCTAAACCTAAACCTAAAACCCTAAACCTAAAGTCTAAAACACTAAACTCTAAAACTAAACCTAAATCCTAAACCTAAACCTAACCCTAAACTCTAAACCCTAAATAGTAAACTCTAAAACCCTAAACCCTAAACCCTAAAAACCTAAACCTAAAGTAAATAAACCTAAAAATAAAATAAATCAAAAACTTAAACCTAAAAAAATAAGTAAAATAAAATAAAATAAATAAAGACATAAACTAAACTAAAAATATAAAATAAACTTAAGAATAAAAAACCTAAATAAAATAAAAATTAAATGTAAAATAAAAATAAAATAAAGTTAAAATAAAATAAAATAAAACTAAATAGAAACCTAAAACTAAAATATAAATCTAAAATAAAAAAATAAAACCCAAACCCTAAACTAAAAATAAAAACTAAACCTAAAATAAAAATAAAATAAATAAAATACAATAAACCTAAAACTAAACTAAAATAAATAAAACCTAAACCTAAACCTAAACTAAACCAAACCTAAACCCTAAACTAAATAAAATAAAATAAATTAAAAATAAACCTAAACCTAAACTAAAAAATAAAACCTAAAAGTAAACCTAAAATTAAAAGCTAAAACCTAAAACCTAAACCCTAAACCCTAAACCATAAAAAGTTAGAAACCTAAACCTAAACTAAATAAAACTTAAAAATAAAATAAATAAATAAACCTAAAAAAATAAAACTCAAAAGTAAAATAGAATAAAAACATAAACTAAAACCTAAACCTAAACCTAAACCTAAAAAAATAAAAATAAACCAAAATAAAATAAATAATAACCTCAGCTAAATTAAAAATTAGAAAACTTAAATAAAATAAAAACTAAGCCTAAAATAAAATAAATAAACCTAAAATAAAATAAAATAAAATAAAACTAAATAAAACCTAAACCTCAAAATAAACCTAAAATAAATAATAAATAAAACCTAAACCCTAAACTAAAAAAAAATCTAAACCTAAAATAAAAATAAAATAAACCTAAACCTAAACTAAGATAAACTAAACTAAAATAAATAAAACCTAAACATAAACCTAAAATACCTAAACCTAAACCTAAACTAAATAAAATAAAATAAAATAAAAATAAACCTAAATCTAAACAAAAAAGAATACATAAAAATAAACCTTAAATAAAAACTTAAAACCTAAACCTAAAAATAAAAAATAAAACTTAAACCTAAAAAATAAAATAAAAATATAACTAAATTAAAAAATAAACCTAAACTTAAAAAACTAAACTAAAATAAAAAAACCTAAAATAAATAAACTAACCTAAATAAAAAGAAACCTCAATAAAAATAAAAAAATAAAATAAACTAAAATAAATAAAAAATTAACTAAATTAACTAAATAAACCTAAACCTACAAGTTTACTTAATTTAAGAAAAATAAAAAATAAATAAATACCCTAAACCCTAAACCCTAAACCCTAAACCTTAAACCCTAAACCTACAACCCTATACCCTAAACCCAGAACCCTCCTCCCCAAGCTTCTCTCCTGGTGATTTTGAATCCATCTTGGTATGCGTCTCGACTTTTGATTTTGTGGTTTGGCTTTGAATTTTGACGATTTTAATTGTTTGAATGACATCCGCCATTTATGGATGTTTTATCATTGACCATGGCTGCAGTGAGTTCTAGTCCTTAGGTTCCACCTAAAAATATGGATGTTTTGGCTAGGGCATCTGACATTTTGTGGATTGGCAACCCCAATGCTGCATCTTCTACTAAATCTTTTAAGGAAGCACTCTCTAGTAAGATTTCTCCCTTTATTGATTCGGTTAATCTCATTTCAATGTCTTTTAGAGGTTGCTCTGATGTGCTCTGATGTGGATGTTGAAAAGTTGGCAAACCCTTTGAATTTTCTCTTATCGATAAATTTACTTTGCATCATCCAATTTGGATAAGATCCACTCTTCTTTCCATAATCTCAAGCTTACTGCCTTCTCAATTGACTTATATACCCTCGATTTAACTTTCTAATGATCCGATTATCCATGTATTTTATCACGTCATTTTATTTCATCTTTAATTATTAAATATGATTGTTGAAGTGGTCACCCCTTTTTGACATTAAAAAGGAATCTCCTATTGTCCCTATGTGGTTATCTCTTCCTAATATGCACATTCATATTTTTACCCACCATGTGCTTTTTGCTATCGGGGCTTTATTTGGTCACTTTGAACTCAACCATGCAATCCGAGTTTATCTCGCCTTATGTGGCTATCTTCATTGAATTAGACATAACAAAAAATACCCTAAGGAAGTTTGGATTGGCTCTAAAAATATGGGTATTCACAAAGGTTGAATTGGAGAACCTTCTAGTTTTTTTGTTCCCACGTAAAATATACCTGTCATGATAATTGAATGTTTTATTCTCCATCCCCACTTAAAAAAAATGAATTCCTCCTAAGGAAAAAGTTATCTCTTCCCATAAGTTGATTCCTACTTATGTTCAGAAATTGGCCTCAGATCCTAAGGATGGTATGAAGCATTATTGAGGTTGATTCCTTGGATATCAAGGTTAATCTTGTTGAACATGTTTCTTTCTAATGTTAGTGGATTCGATATTCAAAATGGGAAGGATGATTTACCTCTTATCCCTTCTTTGAATTTGAATATTTCTAACGAGGAGAATAATAAATTCTCTAAGTTATTAGAAGATGATTCTATTTCTTCTAATTATATTCTTGCATCTATGCTGATTTTGATTGATGAAAATGAAGCTTTTAATGAGGATTTAAATGATGTTTAGCATGCTGAAAACATTCCTAATCTAGATTTTACTACTTATGCTTTAAATGGTTCTAAAGCATTAGCATCTCTCATTGTTAAACCTGATATTCATGTTAATCATACTTTTCAACTAAATATATATTTCGAAGAAGGTGAACTGCCCTCCAAACACTTGGAGATTTCTCCTAAATCTATGGCCAATGTTACTAAATCTTACTTGGATGATAACTCTAGGGGAAAACAAAATGGCTTCCAAACTTATCATGCTAAAATGAAAAAAATGTTAAAAATTTTCTCTAGCAAATTGTGCAAAAATAGTAGATCTGTTGTAGCCTCTCACTCCTCTCTTAATTAAACTTTGCTTAATGACCCATTTTTATTTTTCTTATGTTTAATTTTCTTGTTTGAATGTTAGAGGGATCGCATCTCTATTCATAATCATATTCAAAATCTTTTTCGATTCATAATATTTCTCTCTTATTGTTCTAGAGCCTCTTATTCATGCTAATAAAATTAACCATGTTGCTAGAATGATCGATTTCAATAAATTTTTCTAATGTTAGTAATAGATTTGGTGTTTTGGAATAATTTCATTGAGGTTTCTATTCTTGATGACTTTCATCAAGTTGTCAATGCTCAAATCTCTTATGGTGATTATTGTGTTTTGGGGTATTTTATTTATGCATCCTGTTATAGATCTAGTAGAAATCTTCTTTGAGATAATTTAAGGGATTTTGCCTCCAACAAAAAACCAAGTTTGTTGGTGGAGATTTCAACACCATTTTGTTCTCATTTGAACAAAGTGGTGGTTGCTCTGCTAATATTCATTCTATAGAAGATTTCTCCATTATGACCCTTGATTGTAATTTGATTACTTGGCAAAACTCTAGACTTTGGCAATGATTGGGCTGCATTTTTTTAATAGTCATTGGATTACTCAATGGCCTATTACTTCTATGGACCATTTAACCAAAACCTTGTCGATCATGCTCTTCTGTTTCTATTAAAGATAATTCTAATAGACTTAAAACCCCTCTCTTTAGATTTGAAAACATGTGGATTCAACATTTTTTTTTAATGTTGTGGCTAATAATTGATCTTTTACATCGTAATAATTTGATTATGGGGATGAATAGACTTTGGTTTAAAGTTAAAATACTTAAACAAAATTTGGGCTGGTGGAACAAGCATTGCTTTAAAAACTTTTCTGCTAATATTAAAGATATGGAAAGATTGGTTTGTGATCTTGAATTCTCTATTATGTCTAATCCTTCTAAGATACACTAAAGATAAACTGAGCTTAGAAAATATGAAAGAGACTTACAAAAATATGAAAGAATACTATATAGAATAAGAGAGCTTTAAATAATATTCAAATATGATAATGGAGATTATTACAGAATAATGATATGGACATTAATTACAGAAATATGCTTTGTAATCACATGATTCTTTCTATGTATTTCCATGCTTAAAAAAAAGAGAGCTTTAAATAATATTCAAAAAAATTAAAAATGATAATGGAGATTAGATTATGGAGAATAATGATATAAAGGAATCAGTTATTAATTACTTTAGAAATATGCTTTTTGTAATCACACTTGATTCTTTCTATTATTACAAATGATGATAATGATTTTCTTACCATTATGCCTAATGAAGATGAAATTTTATAAGTTTTGAATAGCATGAACATAGATTCTATTGCTGGTCCTGAGGATTTCAACGCTCAATTTTTTTAAAATTGGTTTATCAAAAAATGATTTGATTGAGGTTATGATTGATTTTTAATGGTAATTCTTTCCTAGATATTTTATACTACTTCTATTGTTCTCATATAAGAAAGATAATCCTATTTGAGTGATTTTAGACCTATTAGTCTTTGCACATTCTTCAATAAGTTGATATTCAAAATTTTACCAATGCATTACTTAATAGAATTATCTCTCTCAACCAAACTAGTTTTGTTAGAGGTTGTGGTGAAATTATATTTTACCATCATCTATCCCCTTTTGGGAAAGAAGATAAATGAAAATAGAAATATAATGCCTTTATTGGGACACCAATGAGATCTAAATGTTCTTATTAGGGTGATCGTATGACATTGAGGAAAGGTGTACTATCTCAAAAGATAGAAGTCACCACCCTAATGACCTAATCACCTTAACAAGGACTCTAAGACTATGGGTCTTCAAATGTATCGAGATTCTTCCCTACTTTACATGAAAAGCAAAGTAGTTTATTTTAAACTTCATTGTTCTGCAAAGCCCCATAGTTAATTACATCCTAAGAAACAAGATTCCTTAGAATACTTTGATTAAGGTAAATGATCATTATCTCCAAAGATTTGAAATGTGGACTATCAATCGATTGGTTTATTTTAGAGAGTGAAGTGGATCAATCAAGAGGAGGAAGTTCTTATCAAAGCCAAATGAAGATAAGTAGAGATTAGATACTAGAAGCCTAAGTAAGCACCCCAAACTATCCTATAGGCTTTATATTTTTTTTGAAATTGAATTAGTATGTTTGAGTTGAATTTTATTAGAAAGTTGGCTTACAATTCCATTACAAGGTCATGAAATGCCTAAGAGGTGAGGATTTATACCATGCTCAAGCAGGAAGTAGCAACCTCTAACCTAAATCTAGGGAGCTTTGGTGAGGGCCAAAAGTATGACCTTAATCTAAAGCAAAAATGGGTATTTGGTTTACCTCCACAAAAGAGGATAAACTACCCGACTATTAGACTTACAACCGCCTGGGGGTGGCCGCCAACTAACTCCTCTTATGATTTTAAAATATTTAGGCAAGTGAAAAGAATTTGCAAGATAGCTACGCTATTTTTTATTGTGAAAGAGACTAAGTCCTTAAACACACACCCTAAGAGACTAGATCATGTAGGGTATAAGTTAATGACTTAAATATAATGCAAATTTTTGTTATATTTTATTTTCATTTTTGGCAATCAATTTGACACAAGCTTTAGGATTCATACGCCTATTGCATGAAAAATTAGATTATGGGCCAAAATCAATAAGATAAAGAGATGTGTTTCCACCATGGCTCTCAAAGGTCAAGCCATGTTTTCTGGCAAAGGTGGAAGCCTCCAATCAAGACTGAAACAATATGCTTTTTATGTATGATGTGAGAAAGAAAATACAACATCTAGTTGATTTATAGCATAAGCTTTAGATGAGGTTATGAGATGTTTATTTTTTAATTTGAATTATTTTGATTGGATAGAAAAATTTATTTTCCTAAGAGCCTAATCATTATCCAAGCCATACATCAAAGCAAGGAAAAAACTTGGAAAAGATGCCATCTTAATTCACAAGATAAACAAACATCAATCAATTTATAAAGCTAACACAAAAGAATAAAAGGCCATTTATGGTCAGACTCCACTACACAAACCCGAAAATAAATTGGATAGCTGAGCTATACCCTTATACAACTCAGATTACAAATGAATTAAATACAATTAAGAAGGAATTCATTGCTATGGGGTTCTTCATTTTTCATTTCTTCATTCTTCTTTCTTCTTTCTTATTTTGGTTGTCGAATGTGATTGCCTAAGGTTCACATTGTACATAAGGCATAACCTTATGACCATGTTCATCCTAATACCCCATAACAATTATTCTAAAATCCTAATTATAAAATTACATAAGAATGGAGGAAAAAAGGAAATCTAACTAAAACTTGCAAAATAAAGATTAGCTAAATAAACCATACAATCCCAAGCATGTATATGTATGAATTGGACTTAGCACCACACTCTAAACCAAGTTCACTGCCTATTTTGGATTATGCTTGGGTATAAGCACACAAAAAAGTAGTTTTATATTTTTACAAGTTCCTTAAGCACAATCCCCTATAGAAGACAGTGGTTATACTAAGATCACCCTACCATTCAGTCTACGCACATACACCCTATCATCCAAACTAAAAATATTACATCACAAAACATAAGCCAAACATCAAACCATGCACCGCCCTAACCTAAAGCTAGAAGTAGTGACTTAATTTAATGTGTATGCTATTTAAGGTTTGGTGAGCTTGGCTTTGTTGAGTTTTCTAAGTATGAAAATTTTCAACTTAGAGGGTGATTTCATTTAAGTGATTTAGTTGATTTGGTTGATTTTATCTTGTATTTTGATTTGTTTTGAATGAACCTATAATTACTTACTAAGTTGTAAAAAGAACAAAACGGAAGAGAGCTTCTCTTTCCTCCCAACCTTAAGTAATTTCTAAGGTAGATTCATATTTGATTTTTGTTTAGTGAATGTTTTGTTATGTGTTTTGATTAATCCTAAGTTTAGATTTTCCCTAAACAAACCTATTAAAAAAGAAAGGCATTTTAAGATTAAGTAAAGTGAAATACTATCACAAAACACACAACACTTTATTTCTATCCCAGCATGTGTAACATGCATACGGAGGACCCTAAGCATATCTATACATTAAAATAGAAATATTTAGCACACCTTCATGATGAATGCTAAGTGATATTGTTTAAAGAAAATTTGGAATGTTTCATGTATGCATGATTTTGTTAAGTAGAAAAGAGGGATTCTTTTATCCATTTGTCATATGCACATTTACAAGTATAAAAGACATAAGTGAGTAACATGCCATTATTTAGACGTGGGTAAGGTACAAGACCTTTAGGGCTATACTTAAAGCCTCAAAGTGGATTGTCTAGATTAATATATCACTTTTCTTAAATACATGTGCATGTGCAAAAAGAAATGCATGGAAAGAGAATCATCCAAAAAGTTTATATTTGTTTGATGTTGGTTTGATTATTTAGTTTATATGGGTGATGTGGACTTCTTTCTTAAGTCATGACATAGGAGTGTATAGGATTTAAGCAAGTGTTATGTTTTCAAATGGACTATACACTTGGCAAATCCTAATACAATTCTATGTTAAGAAAGAGATGGAGAATCACATAACACATTTTATACTCACATGCAAGCTTATAAATAATTATAAGTAGCATACCTTTTAGTTATGATATTTGATTTATAAGTTTTGAATAATTTTTATTTAATAGTCATAATAGCATTCATATTCTTACTTAGCAAAACATGCAATTTGACATAAAGGAAATATTTTAAATTTTTTTTAATTTGATTTCTAAAGTCATAACACTTTTTTTTTTTAATTTAATAATAAGTTAATTAAGTAGTGATTAGTGGATTAGCCTTAATTAAGTTTATATTAAGAAAGAAATGGGTTTTAAGGAATAGCTTAGGAAAATATACCAAAATTATTCCATAAACTCCTATTTCACTTAAGCAAAGCTTAATTAACTTAATAAAGGATTAAACCAATTCACATATTTAATTGCTTAATTACATTAAGAGAGTGATTAAGGATTCATTAATTGATTTCCCTAATTAACTCATCAATAAATCCCAAGAAAATGAGAAGTGGTAGAGGTCATCCCAATAAATGCATCTAAGAAATTTAAAAAAAATTAATGAAGTATTTAGGGAGTAATTTGGGTTATTAAGTTTTTACTAAAACCATAATTAAGGAAAATGCACTGTTCAAAATCCATTAGAAATAATTTTAGTGAATTCTTACCAATTATCTTCATAATGCAATTTATTTTTATTTTTCTAATTCTTCTAGATTTAGTAATGTTATTTTGAAGTTTCAGTGATTAAGGAATTAATTAAAATCCTAATTATATAACTAATCCCGTCGGAGCCACGGACACCGACTCGATGCGCTCTCATTACATGTGATAGGATTCATCACTTAAGTTATCACATCCCAATGCGATCAAGAAGCAGGTTAATGCTTTCTCCGATCATCCAATCAAGGATCGATCCGAGATCGAGCCTCAGTTCTTAAAGGATAAATCCATGGATCCTACGTGTCTTTATCAGGACCATCCATCCAAAATGCGTAGATGGATGGTCCATCCATCACCGAAGTTTGCTGGGAAAGGGCATATCCACTCTTAGGGCAAGATCCGAGCTCAATGAGCTTGATGAACTCAAACTCAACCCACACCATCATTATGCAAGGCAAGACATCCAATGGTCAAAATGGGGTGAAAATTTCTTTACAAAGGACCAAACACTTCCTATTCTAGGCTCTTTGAAGGCATACCACTGAGGCTATCACCAACACTCCCAATAGTCGAGGTAGCTTCATCTAGGAGATGAAGCCCATTGAAAGTTTCAAGCCTGGGATGAAGTGGATCTTCCTATGGACCAAGGTGGCTTCAATTGCTTGCCTTGATCAAACTCCTCCTTGTTCCTCGAGAACTTGGATGGAATCAACCTCGATTAGGTCCCCTCAAGGTGCTTGAAGGAGGAATTAAGCTGAAATTGAGTATTGAAAGGGATTAAATTCCCTGCTACCTCCCCTATTTTCAATTTGATAAAGCCGAGAAATGGAGAAATGAAAATTGCTCTAGGAGGCTTGGAGAAGCTTGAGGATGCTTGCTCTAAGTTCTCAATCAATGTGAGTGTGTTGGATTCAACTATATCTCCCTAGGTGGATCAAGGCCGAGCATGAGATGCTATTTTGATCAAATTCACCCTATGCAATGGGTTTGTTAGGCCATTTAGGTGGTATGTGATTCACTTGGCCAGGAGGTAGTGGAGAAGTTTCCATGTGCTTAATTGAGTGGAGGAGGGATCCCAAGTGCTTAATTTCTAAGTGGGTGGTCCCTTGGGTTTGGCTAACCCAAACTCATTGGGTCATGTGCACCATACTCACTAGTGTCCATGGAGTCCACTAAGAGGGTGCCAAGTGGCCATGAAGAGGATTTGACCAAATTCCAAGTGAATTTAGCCAAGAATTACCCTTTGACCTAGGGGTAAAATGGTCATTTGGCTTATATTTGTTGAATATGTTTGGTATGATTTAAAATGGGTTAGCCAAGTTTCAATGAATTTGAATTGATTAAGTATGATTGTTTGTTGACCCATTTAGATCTGGTCAATTTGTCAAGTTGACCAATTGGTCATGTTAAATGGTGCTATCAATTTCATATGACCATAAATTGATTTTGTATCTTTTGTTTCCAATGAAATTGGTTTATATTTGATTTGGTTCATTTGATTTCATTTTGTAGGTCAATTGGCCAATTTGACCTTTGACATTTCAAGTTAGCTGGGTTTTAAGTTTAATTGGTCATTTGAAATGTATTGGTATCTTGGTCAATCAATATTGGTTTCATTTGATTTGGCTCATATCATTTTGATGGTTTCAATCAATTGGCTAGGTTAGAATGGCAATTGAGGCTTTGGTCAAGTTCAACAAGTGATTTGCAATGAACTTGACCCATTAGTTTCAAAACTTAGCTTAGATCTCAACATTTTACTTTAGTTATGGGTCAACCTTGGGTCAAGTTGCCAATTGGGCTTTGCTCAAATGATGACTTGGTCAAGTTTAAACATTGGTCATAAACTTGATTCATTTGGTTTCAATCAATTTAGTCATGGTGATTTTGGCTATTTAGTTTCATTTTGACTAAGTGATGATTATTATTTTGATTGAAGGATTTATTGAATTAATTAAAAATCAAGAGTTTGGTTTGATTTGAATTTGATTTGGCTAAGTTCAAGAATTTGACTTGAAAGGTTTAGGTTGAATTTTGGTTGAATTTGTATTTGAGTTTTGAATTGATTTTTGGATATTTGAATTTATATTTTATTTATATTTGTGAATATAAATGGGTTATAAGAAAATTTCTTGAATTTGAATTGATTTGGATTTGATTTAGGCTAAGTCAATAAGATAGAATCAAAGTGACTTAGGAAAGATTTTGAACTTGGAATTTCAATCATAAGCTTCAATCATTTGGAATTGGTTTGAGTTTGGAGAAAAAAATTAAGTTGGAATTGATTTAAGGTTTGAGAAAAATCAATCAAGTTGTAATTGGTTTGAGTTTTGATGTTGATTTGATTTGGAGTTTGACTTGAAGGAAGGAAGTGAGGAGTTGGTTCAAGCCATGGAAAGCAAGTTTTCCTAACACCCCAAAAGCATGACCTTCCTATGGCTAACTTTCTAAGTCTCTAGGGTTAGGTTGAGTGTTCACCTAATCACTAGAAGTGTCTTAACACTAAGGAAACTCTTAGTTTCTTAGAGATGTCCTATGTCTAAGATGGAGGGTTTGAGAGCTCATTCTAAAATGAGGTCAACAAAGGGCGCCCAATAGGTGTGGTGTGACTGACAAGGAACACCACATGTATTGGTGTTGATCGAAATGATCAACAACACGATCAAAAGCACTAATAAATGATCTACTCAACCCAAGGTGTAGAAGGAATCTGAGCTTAAGGTAATGTGAACTCATGTCAAGGACATAAGAGAGTAAAGGAAGAATCCACTAGGGATAAAGTATGTGAACCTTCCACTTGGGAAGCATGTTCAAATTATCCATTAGGGGATGAGAGGCTTGAAATCTGCTGAGGGATTGGAATTCAAGATCCACTGAGGGAACTAGAAAGATTTTCATCTCACTAAGGAGAAGCAAATGGAATGATTTGGATTGTTTGATTGTTTTTATTTGTTTGACTCCATTGAGGGAGATTGATTGGATTTGTTTAATTTGTAGTTTTTGACTCCATTGAGGGAGGAGGGCTAGGTTTGTTTCAAATTTTTAAGTTTTTGAGATGGAACCTATTAATTTTTGATGGATCGTACTGAGTAGGAGCCATGGAGACCTAGGCTTAACTTAGATTTACCAATCCAAAGGGGTAGTCTACCAAACACATAGTAAGACTTGCCAACCAAAGGGATTGCCTTTCGGTTCACAGTAGCTGTACTAGGAAGAAATCATAGTAGACTTACATTCTCCAAAGTAGGGACTAGTTACTAGGTTGATCCATTGGCAAGGTATTAGATGAAACCCAACCTAGGGATGACTATTGAGTGAATGCCACTGGGGTACTTAGATCAACTCAAAGATAGTCAAGATTAATTTCTTTTTTAGGTTTATTTTTATGAATCCTAATCCCATGATGGATTTAATCGAAAAGGGCCATGGAGGCCTTGAGCTAGCTTAAATTTACCAATCCAAAGGGAGTAGTCTACCAACCACACAGTAGGACTATCCACCCAAAGGGGTTGCCTTTCGATTTGTAATGGTCAAGTTAGGAAGAAAATGCAGGGACTCACATCTTCCAAAAAATAAGAACCACCGGGTGATCAAGGCAACAAATCAAACCCAACCTAGGGCTCACTATTAAGTGAATGCCGCTGAGGGTCTTAGATCAAATCAAAGATAGTTAAGATTAATTTCATTTTTTATTTATTTTGATGGATTATGTTGGTTTGTGATGGATCATATTGAAAAGTAGCTTATATCAGCCTAGACCTATCTTAGATTTATAAAACCAAAGGGAGTAGCTCCGATGGGAGAACTATCCACCAAAGGAGTGCCTTTCATGCAATGATCAATTCATGGGAAGAAAGCTTGGATTCACATCTTCCACTATAAAAGACCAGGGTAATCGCTTTTGGGTAACAAATCAACCCACCTAAGGTCATGCTGACACATCATGCTAGAAAGAATGCATCATAGCTTACATCTTCTAAAGGTAATGAGGGTAACCTACTTTTGGAAAAATAGATTGAACCCAACATAAGGGCAACCAGTGATTACCAACGGGACATATCTCAACTCAAGTAGTAAATTCCTATGGAGTTCTCAACACGCCTAAAGATAGATGCTGGGAAAAGGGTCCCTTTAGTTTCAATTAATCCACAGAAAAAAAAAATTTGTTTATTTTGTTTGTTTATGGTGGACTATGTTAGTTTATGAGGGATCAATCTGAGAAGGAGCTTCTATCAGCCTAGACCTATCACCAATTTACTGAACTAAGGGAGAATCTATGCATCCGGTGAAAAAAATATCCAACCACATGGCTACTGGAAAAGGGGACCCCAATCCAAGAGTAACTCGTAGTGTCTAAATGCAAAAGGATGTGATCCAAATAGAGTGCCCAGGAGAGGGCCAAAGGGCTTGATCCAAAACCCTAGAGAAGATAATATCATGGTATTTGGCACAACTCAAGCAAAAGCAGACCACATGCCAAGAGTGGTGTATCCACCAGTGAGTCAAAATTATGAACATCAACCAACCTAAAGTGCTCATCAATTTGCAACAATCAGCCTAGAAGAAAGCTCGAGGACTCACATCCTCTTATAAAAAATTGACCGCTGGGATAGTTTTAGCTCAACAGTTCCATCCGACCTAGGGTAACTATAGTGAATGCCAGGGGACTTACACTTAAGTGTAGTCAAGAGGAAAAGGATCCACTGGGGGAATTATCCTAAACCTTAAATATAGTCGACCTAGTTAGATCATGATGATTAGTTCAAGAAGAAAGCGCAAGGACACACATCTTCTTAAAAAAAATCAATATGAGGTAGCTTATTGGTTGACCAGTGAAGTCTACCAAATTAACAAGGAGCTCATTAGTTTGCAATGGTCAAGTTAGGAAGAAAGCATGGGGATTGATATCCTCCAACAAATGACCATTGAGGTAACATACTAATGAGGTAAAGATGTAAACTCGACCTTGAGCAACTAATTAGTGAGTGCCAAAAGGGCTTGCTCCCACATCAAAGTAGCGAGATAAAAGATATGTGTTTGTTTGAAGGAATAGGATGCCTCTGGGGACTCTACACCTAGACCTCAAGGATACTTGACCTAGTCGTGCATGATGGCTAGCTCAAGAAGAAAGTGAACATCTTATTAAATAAAGTCAACATGAGGTAGTTTACTGGCTGGACAGTGAAGACTACCAAACTAACAAGGCGCTCATTGGTTTGCAATGGTCAAGTTGGGAAGAAACTGTGAGGATTCACATTATCCAATAAATGACCACAAGGTTGACATACTAGCAAGGTAGCATGTGAACTCGACCTAGAGAAGCTAATGAGTGAGTGCCACAAGGGCTTGCTCCCACATCAAAATAGCCTGAGATAAAAGATTTGTGAATGTGCTTGAAGGAATAGGATGCCTGTGGGGGACTCTTACATCTAGACCTCAAGGATACTCGGCCTAGTCAGTGCATGATGGTCAGTTCAAGAAGAAAGCACGGGGACTCACATCTTCTTAAATAAAGTCAACATGAGGTAGTTTACTAGCTAGGAAGTGAAGACTACCAAACTAACAAGGTCCTCATTGGTTTTCAATGGTCAAGTTGGTAAGAAAGTATGGGGACTCACATCCTCCAATAAATGACTACTGGGGTGACATACTAGCAAGGTAGCATGTGAACTCGACCTAGAGCAGCTAATGAGTGAGTGCCACAGGGGGCTTGCTCCCACATCAAAGTAACCTGAGATAAAAGATATGTGTTTATTGTTGTGCTTATGTTAATGGGAATAGGATGCCACTTGGGTTTTCTCACACCTACCCTAAACACACTTGGAGAATTGTATGAAATAGTGCCACAGATGGCAACCAAAATTCTCGCCAAGAAAGGATGCCAATTGGGTTCTCCTACACCTAACTTAGTTGTGCTAATCAAATAGGATTCCTCTTGGGTTCACATACCTATTCAATAGCTAGAGATTGTGTTTGTGTCATGAAAGAGGGATAGATGCCTCGGGTTCTCTTACACCTATCCTAGATGTTATAGAATTCACAAGACAAGCAAACAATGCTTCAAAAGAAGAGAAGATTTTGATGAATGGAATCATATTTTTGTTCTTTTATTGATAATTATTTTCAAACATGATTTATGGGTAATATTTTCTCAAATGAAGCTCATTAATTGGAAGCATCGAGTGTTCCCATTTACAATCAATGAGCTGATAGGATCCTCCTTGGTAAGCCTTCTCTATGACATAGGGGCCTTCCCAAGTGGGTTCAAACTTGCCTCCCATCTTTTGATGGGCAAAAATTGGTCTCCTTAGTACTAACACAAGTTCTCCTACTTGGAAAGACCTAGGGTGGACTAGCTTGTTGTGAGCTTGAATCATTTTGGCTTTGTACAACTCAAGATTTTGGCATGCCCGTAGGTGACTCTCCTCCAAACCATTGAGCTCTTCTAACCACAACTTTGCATTCTGCTCTATAGTGATCTTGCTATCCAATGCTATCCTTAGTGATGGGAGTTTAACTTCTAAAGGTAGAATGGCTTTGGACCCAAACACTAAGGAAAATGGGGTAGATTGAGTTGGAGTTTGGTATGTGGTGCGGTAGGCCCACAAGGCTTCAACCAACTGCTCATTCCACTGTCATTTATTATCATCAAGTGTATTCTTTAGTATTTGGATAAGAGTTTTGTTGAATTCTTTTGCTAAGCCATTTTCTCTCTGGGTTAGTAGATGGTGGAGTATCTCCAATATATATCATGTCTTCTAACGAAGTTGTTGATCATGGTGCTTTTGAATGCAGTTCCATTATTGGTTATAATTCATTGAGGCACCTCGAGCCTATATACGATATGTTTCCTAAAAGACTGAAGCACATGCTAAGTTGTGACCTCTCTGAGTGGGATTGCCTCTGCCCACTTGGAAAAGTAATCGGTGGTAGCTAGAATAAATCAATGATCCTTGAAGAAGGAGGATCGATCAGACCCACAATTTTGGTACCCCAACACTCAAATGGCTATGAGGCCAATGTAGGGTATAGAATGTTGGGTGGCTGATGTAAGACCACACCGTGTACCTGACACTGATGGCATCTCCTAGCTACATCCATATAGTTTGTAATCATCAAAGGTTAGTAGTATCCTAGTCTCTGGATCCTCCTTTTCCTCTTCGGAGCAGATTGATGCACTCCACATAGACCTGAATGTGCCTAGGTTATGATACCAAGGGCTTCATGTTTATCTAAACAACGTAACCACATTTTATTAAATGACCGTCGGTACAAGGTGCCATCAACGAGAGCATAAGAGAGAGCTCTCTATTTCACCAGATGGGCATGTGACTTTTCTTGAGGTAGTTTATCAGTGTTCAAATAGTATATGAACAGTTGCCTCCAGTCCATCTCCTTGTCCCTATAGGCAACGGAAACCTCCCCTTCAAGAAAAACTCAATTGATGAGTTCAAGATCAGATAGACTTCTATTTTGGACACTTATTGAATGGACTCATCTTCGGGACATGCCAATCTTTTGGCAAGTCTTGATGCATGCTACTATGTTCTATGCTCCAAACCTTGTAGATGGTGACTTGGGGATTTGGGAAATGTTTCATGGTCCTGAGTTAAGAGAACTATTCCTACCCCTCTCTTTCCTGGAAGAATAGATCAAGGTACTTCTCCTTTATGAAAGGAAGTCATGCCATCAAAATACATCTTTTATCAGCGGTTGTCAATCTCACCTAAGTTCATGATTTGTTCATCAGGGAGATCGTCACTAAGCGGAGAATCAGTAGGCAGTGGGTGTGCAACTAAGATATCTACTAGTGCTTATCCTTTTACCACACAGAGGGGTATGAATGTGATATCAAACTGCTAGAGTATCATGGACCAACATGCCAAACATCCAGATAGCATTGGCCATGTCATGAGATACTACATTGGATTGGTCTTGGAAATCAAGTTCACTATATGAAAAAGTATATAGTTTCATAGCTTTTGGGATGTAAAGATTAAAGCTAAGCAATGTTTCTCAGTGGGTAATTCTTCGTAGAATCGACGATGGTTGAGGTAGTAGAGAGCACTCCTTCCCTTCATTATTAGCCAATAAAGCACCAAGGGAGTCATCCAATGCAATAGTGTAGAGGATGAGTGGCCTGCCCGGGATTGGGGTTGCTAGAACTGGCACCTTCACCAAATACGACTTGATATCTTCGAAGGCATGCTGACACATATCATCCCACTTGAACTTGATGTCCTTTTTGACAAATGTTGAAAATGAAATAAAGTGTCTTAGACATGCCAACTATCCTTGCAAAGATCTTAGTTGAGTTAAAAAAAACCCAAGAAATTTCCCTGATAGCTTTGATCTTTTCAGGATCTATTTCTATTCCCTGGTGTCGGACAACAAACCCAAGAAATTTTCCTGAAGCTACCCCAAATGTACACTTTAGGGGATTCATTTTGAGTTTATATTATCTTAACCATTTGAAAAATACTCTTAAGTCAAAGAGATGGCTTCATTTTCTTTGCTCTTGACTACTAGATCATCAACATAGCACTTAACCTGATGATGGATGAGTTCATTGAAGATCTGATCATGGCTCATGGTATGTAGCACCAAAGATTTTAAGGCCAAAGGCATGACCCTATAATAATAGATTTTGATCGGGTTCAAAAAAGTAGTGTTTCTTTTATCCTGGGGCCATCTTGATTTGGTTGTAGCCAGATGACCCATCTATGAAGGAGAAAACTGCATGAGATGAGGTGAAAACCACCATTAGTTCTGGTATAGGAAAAGGAAACTCATCCTTAGGAGATGCCTTATTTAAGTCCCTAAAATTGACATAAATATGAATTTGAGCATTCTTCTTCTTAATTGGGATGACACCGCAAACGTAGGTATTTTTCTTCCCGATGAAACAATCAATTTCTTGACTTTATAAATGACTTTTGTTTGATTTCTAATCCCATGTGTCTAGGAGCTTGCTTGATAGGATTAACGCTAGATCTATTGCTATGAACTACTACATCAGGAGATAAACCGTGCATTTCTTCATAACTCCATGCAAAGTAGTATTTAAACTCAATTAATAGCCTAACTAATTCATAGTTTCTTCTTCATTCAATAACGAACTAGTGTATGTCGGGCATGGATTTTCTTTTATCCTGAGGTTGATTCTTTAAGCTTGTTATTTATTGAATGGATTTCCTCTTCAAATTCTGGTGGTACATCTTTGATTTGGGGATCTTCTGGATAATCTAAAGTTTCTAAACAAAGATCCTCATAAAAGTTAATGTTGTGTAAAAAGAACCTATCAGACTACAAATGGTTGGTGACAACTAAGCGAATCATCATCATCGACCCCACTCAAATCCTAGTCCTGATCTTAATTATTTATCCTTGCCTGTGTTGTTCCATAGCTTCTCAAAGTACTCTAACCTGTGCTTAGACCATGTATAAGGAACCAAACCTTTCTTTGCAAGATTAAGAACACAAGGAGAGTACACCAAAGGCAATTCCATTAATTTTTTTTTGAAATATCCTCAAGTACTACATTAGGTTTTGGACTTGAGGATGATGATCCCAAAAAGAATCTCTTCGGTTTGACATCTCTGAAGACTGAGGGCTTTTAACTACTAAACCTTTAACTTTTTGAGATAAAAGTGAGGTTAGAGCTAAGGTTCCTAACTGTTGCCTAATAGTTTTACATACATTTGATTCAATACTTTTGTGCTTTATCTGGAAGCCTAGTCTTTGTCACTGTCTAGCTCAAGTGTCACCTCCAATGAAACCTATTGAGAGGGGTTGGCTGGTATACTAATTACATTAGACTTATCCTCCAAGCTGATTCCAAGTCTATGTGAATAGTAGGGGTAATCTTATGAACTGTAACATAACCCCTATTGGTTGATGGCCAACCAAGGGGTCTTCCACCTTTGGGACTGCCTCTATGTCTACCTCTGGCTCTACCTAGTGGAGGTCACATCATCCTACCCACATGTCCATATGATGGAATGAACTGTGGGTGGAATGTGATATGCGGCTCTACTTCTTCTTCAATTTCCCTTTCTTGTTCACTTAGATTTTTATTTTTCTTTTCTTTTTCTTTTTCTTCTTTTTTTTCCTTTCTTTTTTCTTTTATGTTTGAATTTTGTCTAAGTTCATGAGAAAGGGTGTTTTGAGGAAGATAGTAGGTCACATCCTCATATATCTCAACCTCTCTTACTAAAAATAGCTTTTCATCTCCTTTGACATAGTACTCAATCCCATCCTTCCTAAACTTGAAGCACTGATGGAGGAAGGATGGAATCATCTTATTCTAATGTATCCAAGGCCTACCAAGCAAAGTGATGAATGAAGTATTCAAATCAATGATATAAAACTTGGCTTCACCATACCCATCTCCAAAGGTAACACTATGAAACCTAAAGCCCTCTCGCCTTGTTCATTGAATCCTCTCATCCGATCTCCTCGGAGTATGGAGACGTCGATCCTCAAATAAGCAAGGGTCTTTAGACTCATAATATACATTGATGCACCTAGATCTTTGAGAACTCTAGCTAGTCTGAATCTTCCCATGTCAACTGTAATGTAGAGGGGATGATTGTGCTCCATGTCCCCAAGAAGTAGATCTTCATCTATGAAAGTGATTCCCTGAGCTTCTCTAGAATAATGTGCCTCTTCTCCAATAGTGGTTAGCAAAGCTAAGCATATTTTAAGAACAATGAGATCCTTCGTTAATGATTCCCTCATCTTCTGGATAAGATAAGGGCATCAGCATGCTTTTAGATGGCAACTTTCTTAGTGAGAGAGACATTGTAGTCTAATTCTCTTTCCACAAGCATATCCAAGGTGGAGCATCTTGTGGAGGAGCTTCTCATCTCAACCAATGAATTTCTCTCTGAGGTGCTAGGAGAACCTGCTATGGAGGTTGACTTCTTGGTGATCTCGTGGTGTAATGGAAGATTCTACTCACGCTCTTACGCCTATGGGACCCTCAAATTAGATGATTCTAAGTCTATATTAAGAGATGAACCTGTATGATTCAGAGAAGGAAAGTCTAACTCTAAATCAGAATGAGGAAGATCAGAATTATTATAATTGTTATTTAGACTTGAAGAATTTTCATTAGGAATAGATTTAGACAATCCATCAGAAGTGACACAGATATAATTGAAGCTAACTTTATTCTTCAATTTCTTGGATTTTGAAGGAGGTACACAGTAAAAATCAAGTAAAGTAAGTGGGGTGAGAGATTTGATGCCCACCGATATAAGATGTCTACTAGAAGAAGAGCTAGCTAAAGTAGAGGTAGTCTCTCATGTAGTATCTACAAGTGGACGGAGGCTGACTGGGGTGGTTGCCACCTGGCTATCCCTGATAGTCGCTCTTGAGCTCCCCTTTCCTAAGTTGGCTCTGACAACTTGCAAACCTTCCTTGATGTTGGAGGTTTGAGCTGTCTCAGGCACCTGCAAGGAAAGTTTCTTGATTTTAGAAATAATTTTCTTAAAGGTATGAGATAAGGAGATGTCCCAACCTTCTTTAGTTTTGGAAGGATCGCAAGTATCCCCAAGGATTACCTTGATGGAACTGGATGGTTGTTCCACAAGGTATTCCTTTGGGATAACTATAACACCATTCTTGAAACTATGTTCAAGCCAATCCTTGAATGAAAAGCAATCTTCCAAAACATGACCTAGCATGCGATGGTAAGGGAAAAAGTTAGGATCATTGCTTTTGCCCACTTTCTCTGGCCTCCTAAGTTCGGGTAGTTGAAAATCAGGCTTCTTTAAGAGATTATTAAAGATCTTCCTAATTACCTCCCTCTTAAATGAATAAGGCTTGTTAAGTTTATCCAAAAGAGTAGTTTACCGGCAAGAGGGTGTAGTGTGTTTGATGATGTGGCTGAGGAGGAGGCGATGCAAGTTGTGGAGGCTACTATGGTAGTTGGTAGAGCTGCCTCGGTGGTGGTAAAAGAGGTGGAAGTGACAGCTGTGGAGCATGGAGTCTCTCAAACTACTCTCTGGCTGGTATTTCCCCTTATCTATTACTATCACTGCCCTAAGCTTCTTCTCAAAAGCTTTATATTGCTTATGCTTTATTGATTGGTCTAGAAAATGTGACTGTTGGGCTTCTCCTTGTAAGTTAGTCTCCTTGTTGATTAGCTTCACAAAAGTTTTGATGATGAAACTTTTGAGCATGAAGGCGACCAGGCCATTGATATTCTTAAGCAGAATCTCGATGGCATGTTATTGAGATAGCTATGGTTTGCATTTCATACTCAAATTATGCCATCTAAGAATGTAATCAATGAGGGACTCATCTGGTTTTGTGCCACAACGATGACCGCCTACCCTTTGTCATGCTCCAAAGAAACCTCTGATGAAGAGTTGCTCCAACTCAACAATGTCTTCACAACTGAAGTTCGATACCAATCAAAGGCTATGCCTACTAAGCTACTAACAAAGAGATAGAAGAGTAAAGCATCACCGCCATTGCAAACAACCGCCCTCAAATGTTGCAATATGCTACCCTCGCTTTAAGCTTTTGAAAGAAGGTGGTATGAAACCCTTAGGATATTGGATGGCATCAAATTCCTCCAGGTAGAGTCTACCCTTTGGAACTGATGATCCTCCTTTGGCTTAAGCCAACACTTCTCTTACCTACTGCTCTACCATAATTCTAATATCTTTTTCCTATATGGAGGTACAATCCACTACCTTCTTATACAGGCTAGTGCTACCCCGCTATTAGAGGTAAAGTCTTGGATCCAAGACATGCACCAACTCGCTAACTAGTCTCATATAGTAGGATGAATTCATGCTTATTTCTAAAGTGCTAAGACTATCGCTAACAAGTCCTCAAGTTTCTCCCATCATCCTATCTATTTGTTCATCTTTTACTTTAACTGATGGAGGTGTTGGGTCGGTAGGCTGTCTTCCTGCCTCATCACCTTCCATAGTCTCGCTTGGAGGAGGGAACCCTGTGTATCTACCATGTACCCCTCCAATCCTTTAACAAGTCATCTTCATTCAGATCAAAGCTAATCTTTTCATCCTCTAAATTGTACCAGGCATATCCTAAAATTTCCTTCTTCTCCACTAGATACTGGGCTATGATGTCATTTAGGGATTGGTCCAACTAAACAGGCATGAAAGATCAAGTTTGATAGGTAATGGGATCATTGTCATGAACAGATAAACACCTAACCTATGAAGCTGCAGGTGAGCTCATCTTGTGAGGACTACGCTCATTAGAGGAAAGATACTGATTATCTAGCGGTGGTACTCTTAGGAGGATGTAAGCTAAGGAGAACTGCCTCCTCTCCTCCTCGACTATCTCCATACCGCCGCTATGGTGGTGGTGGAGATGGGATGACTACTATGCTTCAAGGTCACCATTCCTTCTTCACCATAACTAGAGAAAAAGGTCAAGAAGGAGAGCTCGTCCTTGCCATAGTAGGCGGTGTAGATGGGACAAGATCTCTCTTATCCGGATCACCAACTCTCTTCTCCCTGATGTGGCCTTCATGGCCTTGGCTAGAATAAGAAATCGGGACATGAGGATGGCGATGAGAAGAGTGTGGTGGAGGCACCACGACTTTCATGGGATGAGCTCCTCTCCTATGATGTGTAGTCCCGTGAGTAAGATACACAAGATGGTCGGTGAGGGTAGCACCGAGGAAATCCATAAGTGGAGGTCGCCGACATGAATTGTACCTATACTCTGCCAAGTAGTACCGATGTGGCCCCTCTCCTGCCTAAGCTACCTTCCCACGCTATGGGGGATAACTGGTCTCAAATCAAATTGAGCCTGACTTCATCTCAGAGGCTCCACCTACTCAGATAAAACTTATCTTAGGTCATATATGACCTCCTCCTCTCTCACTATGTGTTTGAAACCAACCAGCATAGGTGGGCAAATCTTCCTAGCATCCTCTCTATCAGACCTAGGGAGAGGGTGGAACTACTTTTTTGTAACTACCAGGGAAACCATCCAAGGTAACTCTTCTATAATAGACTAAGTGGCTGCCTCCAACTCCCTAGCAATGCGAGTGTGATACCACTTAATAATGCAGTTCTTGTTTCTTTATTGGGTCTAGGTAGTTTGAGCAGAGTAGGAACTAGACCCAACCTCAAAAATAGGGGAGACAATCCCTAGAATCAGGGGAGCCTTCCCTTTAGGGGAACCAGAGTGGTACTAGCCCAATCAGATGGGAACAATCGGTACCAATACTAGCAGAGCACTACTATTATGGGAAATTCCATAGCCTTCCTCTTCAGTAAGGGGATCTCCAAATTAGATGGCATGTCAACTGATGACCGCTTACCCCCACCACGCTCAAGAATCGAAAGTTCAGCCCCATGAAAGCCTCATCCAAAGTGGATATTGTGGGCATAGTTAGGTCATGAAAGGCTAGGCTAATCCAAGGCCAAATCCATCGCATGAGGAAACGTGAACATATACTTCTATGCTGCCATTGCAATCAACTAAAAATTGAAACTGAAACTAAAACTAACGCTGACTGAATGTCTGCAATGTTGAAAATAAACTTGAATCATATTTCTATTATGTTGATTTTTGAATTTGAATTTTATAATTTGAACCCACACTCAACAACTACAAAGTGTTAAGTGGGGCTCAAATGGATTTATAAAAGATTTTGAGATTGATTGGAAAGAGTAATTTTTGAATGTAGAATCCACTTTCAAAAAAAATTTGGTATGTTGAAAATGGGTTCAAATATTTTTGGAGAGATGCTTCCATAGGTTCATATTTGAATTGTGATATTTTGATTTTGAGGACCCTTTATTTAACAAATTTGAGTATGTTAAAGTAAAGGGTCAACTTGATTTTGTTTTGGATTTGTAATTTTTGGAATTTACTCACATAGCAAATTTGGGTATGCTAGGTGAGGTGTTTGAAAATAATTTCTTCTTTTTCATAGTTTTCTTTGTTTGTGAATCATTTGTGATTTAAAAATGGAATCCTCATTTAACAAATTTGGGTATGTTAAATGATAAATTTGATTGTGTATTGTTTTTATTTTTTTTTTCTTTTGAAAATTGGATTCTTAGAAAATTTGAGTATGCTAAAAAAACCCTAATGTATTTTTTTTATTTTTGATTTGATTTTGAAAATAGGACTCTTAGCAAATTTTAGTATGCTAAGGAAATCCAAATGTGTTTCTTTTATTTTGATTTGATTTTGAAATTATGATTCTTAGCTAAAATGAAGTTCCAATGTGTTTAGAATTTTGTTTTGAAAATAGAGACTTCACTTTAGCAAATGTGGTATGCCAAACTAAAGTTCCAATGTGTTTTGAATTTTGTGAAATGGAGATTTCCCTTAGCAAATTTGAGTATGCTAAATGAAATTCCAAAAATGTGTTTCAAATTTTGTTTTGAAAATGGAGACTTCACTTTAGCAAATATGGTATGTTAAAAATGAAGTTCCAATGTGTTTTGAATTTTGTGAAATGGAGATTTCACTTAGCAAACTAAGTATGCTAAATGAAATTCTAAAATGTGTTTCAAATTTGTTTTGAAAATGGGACTTTACTTTAGCAAATATGGTATGCAAAAAATGAAGTTCCAATGTGTTATAAATTTTGTGAAATGGCGATTTCACTTAGCAAATTTGAGTATGCTAAATGAAATTCCTAAAATGTGTTTCAAATTTTGTTTTGAAAATGGAGACTTCACTTTAGCAAATATGGTATGCTAAAAATGAAGTTCCAATGTGTTTTGAATTTTGTGAAGTGGAGATTTCACTAAGAAAATTTGAGTATAATAAATGAAATTCCAAAAAATGTGTTTCAAATTTTGTTTTGAAAATGGAGACTTCACTTTAGCAAATATGGTATGCTAAAAATGAAGTTCCAATGTGTTTTGAATATTGTGAAGTGGAGATTTCCTTAGCAAATTTGATGCTAAATGAAATTCCAAAATGTGTTTCAAATTTTTTTTGAAAATAAAGATGTCACTTTAGCAAATGTGGTATGCTAAAATAAAGTTCCAAGTGTGTTTTAAATTTTTTTTCTTTTGGTGTTTTAATTATTTTGAAAGAGAGATTTTCATTTAACAAATTTGGGTATGTAAGATGGAAATAAATTTATGTTTCATTTTTCAAAGATGTAGTTTTGTGTGTTATTATTGGTTTTCTTTTAAAAGAGGAAATTCTAACCTAATCAAATATGGAATATGTTAAGAGGGATTTTACAATAGTGTCATTTTATTTTGAAATTAAATCTTCATCCAATAAATTTGGGTATATTAAATGGAGATGTTCATATGTGCTTTTGAAAGTTTATTTTAATTTGATTGAATGAAACCTCCATTCAATAAATGTGGGTATATTGAATGGAGAGGTTTCATATGTGTTTGGAATTTTTTTTTTTTTTTTTGATTGAATGAAACCTCCATTCAATAAATGTCTATATTAAATGGAGAGGTTTCATATGTGCTTTTGGAAATTTATTTTGATTTTGATTAAATGAAACCTCCATTCAATAAATGTGGATATATTGAATGGAGAGGTTTTTATTTTTTGTAATGGTGAAAAATTTCAACTTAACACATGTGGAATGGTTGAGTGGAATTTCAAAGTTATGATTTTTTGAAGAACATCCATCCAACACATTTGGATGTATTGAATGGAAAGGCCCATCTTGAAATTTTGTGCTTTTTTGAAAAACATGATTGTTGGTTTTATTTTTCAAATGTTTCTACATTTAACAATTATGAAAATTGTTAGATGTAGTGCAAATATTTTATTAAGTGTATTTTGAAATAGTGTTTTTGTAAAGCAAGACTTTTATGAAGGATTTATTTTATCTTTATTTTTTTGGAATGAACCTTTCCTTACCATAAAAATGGTAAGGAGGATGTATATAATTATTTTCTTTTTATTAAATTTTTATTTTTACCCATTGGTACCCATTGGGGAACCTAACGGGGATTTTAAGTCTAACATGGGGTGAGCTCCTAAGGCCTAAAGATGTTGGCTAGCTTAACGTAAGGATGAAATAAGCTCATTGCTAACAAAAAAAAATATAGTATTGGATTCATACAAAAGTATAAACCCACTATCGATACTTAAAGACAACGATCATTTAACAAAGGTGGAGAGAGGAACCGTCTCTAGTAGTCTAAAAAATTTGTTTCCTACCTTCATCTATCCCCTTTTTGGGAAAGATGATAAATGAAAATAGAAATATAGCGCCTTATTGGGACATCACGTAGATCTGCAGATGTTCTTATTATGGTGATCGAGTATGCTATTGAGGAAAGGTGTGCTATCTCAAAAGATAGAAGTCACCTCCCTACAATGGACCTAATCACCTTAATAAGCACTCCTAAGGACTATGGGTCTTTGAAATATACGAGAGATTCTTCCCTTACTTTATATGAAAAAGTAAAGCAGTGTTTATTTTAAACTCGGTTCGTTAAGCTCCCTACAAGGGAAAACCCCATAGTTAATTACATCCTAAGGAATAGGATTCCTTAGGAATACTCTCGATTAAGGTAAATGATAGTTGTCTCCAACAATTCCTAAAGGTAGGACTATCAATCGATTGGTTTATTTTTAGAGAGTCGAGTGGGATTGATCAAGAGGAGGGAGTTCTTATCGAAGCTAAATGAAGATAAGTAGGGGATGCTTAGGATACTAGGAAGCTTAGTATGCACCCCAAACTATCCTGTGGTTGGGCTTGATATTTTTTTGAAATTGAATTGGTTTGTTTGAGTTGAATTTTTATTAGAAAGTTAGGGCTTACAATTCCACTATACAAGGTCCTAGAAATGCCTAAGATGTGAGGATTTATGCTCATAGCCCGTAAAGGGAAGTAGCAACCTCTGAACCTAAATATAAGGAGCTTCGCTGTGGGCCAAAAGCAAGACCCAAATCTAAGGTGAAAATGGGTATCTAGTTTACCTCCAAGAGAGATAAATCACCATTTGGACTTACAATCACTTGGGGATAGCCGCCAACAAACTCCTCCTACAATTTTAAAATATGTAGGAAAGTCAAATGCTTTTGTATGATAGCTAAGCTATTATTTATTTAGAAAGAGACTAAATCCTTAAACACTCTCCCTAAGAGACTAGATCATGTAGGGTTTGGGTTAATAACTTAAATCTAATACAAATTTTTTTGTTATGATTTATTTTCATTTTGGATAATCAATTTGACACAGGCTTTAGGATTCATATGCCTAATGCATGAGAAATTAAATTATAGGCCAAAAATAGCAAGATAAGGAGGTGTGTGACCACCATGGCTCTCAAAGGTCAAGCCAAGTTCTTTGACAAAGGTGTAAGCCCTCCAATCAAGAGTGAAATAATATGCTTTTTATGCAAGAAGTGAGAAAGAAAATACAACATCTAACTTTGTGGTTGCTAATTCTTTTATCTTGATTTATAGCCTAAGGTTTAAATGAGGTTATGAGTTGTTTATTTTTAGTTTATATTATTTTGATTGGATAGAAAAATTTATTTTTCTAAGAGCCTAATCATCATCCAAGACATACATCAAAGCAAGGTAGAAACTAGGAGAAGATGCCATCTTAATGCTCAAGCTAAACAAACATCAATCAGTTTATAAAGCTAGAGTAAAAAAAATAAAAGGTCATTTGTGGTCGGCTTCCACCGCACAAATCCAAAAATAAATTGGGTAGTCGAGCTCTACCCTTATACAACATAGATTACAAATGAATTAAATACAATCAAGAAGAAATTCATTGTTATGGGGGTCTTCATTCTTCATTTCTTCATTCTTCATTCTTCTTTCTTCTTTCTTCTTTCTTCTTTTGGTTGGTCAAAATGTGGTTGCTCCAATGGCTTCACATGGTACATAATACATAGCCTTATGACCAATATTCATCCTAATACCCTATAACAATTATTCCAAAATAAATTACATGAAAATGGGAAAAAAAACAAAATCTAACAAAAACTTGCAAAATAGAGATTAGCTCAACAAACCATACAATCCCAAGCATGTATATGTATAAATTGGACTTAGCAACCCACACATGGGTAACGAAGTCCACCTGGCCTATTTTGGATTATGATTAGGGGTATAATCACCTGTATAGCAAAAGAAACTTTATATTTTTATTATAGCTCCCCTTAAGCATAATCCCCTGCAGAAAACAATGGTTAGACTAAGATCACCCTACCATTCAATCTATGAACATATACCCTATCATCTAGACTATAAAAATTACATCACAAAACAAAAGCAAAACATCAAACCATGCACAGCCCTAACCTAAAGCTAAAAGTGGTGACTTAAATTTAATATGCTTAAGGTTTGTGGTATGCTTAGCTGTTTTGTTAGAGTTTTCTAAGTATGAAAATGTTCAACTTAGAGGTTGGTTTCATTTAAGTGATTTAGTTGATTTGGTTGATTTTATTTTGTATTTTGATTGGGTTTGAATGAACCTATAATTAATTACTAAGTTATAAAGAGAGGAAAAGAGAAGAGAACTTCTTTTTGGTCCCAACCTTAAGTAATTTTTAAGGAGATTCATATTTGATTTTTGTTTAGTGAATGTTTTGTTATGTGTTTTGATTAATTAAATTTTTCCTAAACAAACCTATTCAAAAAGAAAGGCATTTTAAGATTAAGTAAAGTGAAATACTATCACAAAACACACAACACTTTATTTCTTTCCCAACATGTGTAACATGCATACGGATGGACCATAAGCATACCTATACATGCAAATGGAAAATTTAGCACACCTTCTTGATGAATGCTAAGTGATATTGTTTAAAGAAAATTTGGAATATCTCATATATGCATGATTTTGTTAAGTAGAAAAGAGGGATTATTTTATCCATTTTTCATATGCACATTTATAAGTATAAAAGACATAAGTGAGCACAAAGCCATTATTAGAACCAGGGGAGTAAGGTACAAGACCACATGGCTAATTTAAAATCTATTTTGTACTAATATACCAATTCTTTTAAATACATGTGCATGTAGAAAGAAATGCACGAAAAGAATCAAAAGTTTATGCTTCTTTGATGTTGGTTTGATTTGTTTATATGGGTGATGTGGAATTCCTTCTTAAGTCATGACATAATCAAAGAAATAAAGTGATGAAAGCATGTAAATTCATTCACCCTAAGTAATTCCTAAAGACAATCTTATGAAATAGGATTGTTTAAAGCAAATCAAAATTATTTTAAAGGGAATCAAAAGGATTATGTTTGTTTGATGTTGGTTTGATTGTTTTGTTTATATGGGTGATGTGGAATTCCTTCTTAAGCCATGACATAGGAGTGTACAGAAAGAAATAAAGTGATGAAAGCATGTAAATTCATTCACCCTAATTAATTCCTAATGACAATCTTATGAAATTGGATTATTTAAAGCAAATCAAATTTATTTTAAAGAGATTTTTAGTTTTGTTTGAGTTTGATTTGAATTTGGGAAATATAAAAGAGTTTCTATTAACCCATTTCCTTCATGTCAGTTTATTTAGTTTTTTTTTAGAACCATTAGATGATTTTATATTTTGTTTAGGTAAGGTGTGAATTAAGTGCATTAATTACCCACCTACAAATTTAAATATTTAATCAAATAATTATGAACCAATGTATGAAACAAATCACAAAAAAAAGAATTTAAATTCATGGTGGTAAACTTTAATGAATTATCTTCACAATGACTTTTGATATATATTTTTCTGATTTTTGTAAATATAGTCATGTTATTTTGAAATTTTGTGATTAAGGAATTAATTAAAACCCCTAATTATATAACTAATCCCATCGGTGCCATGTGGACCGCTAACGCGGTGCGCGCTTTCCACATGGCGTAATGGGATTCATCACTTAAGTTGTCACATCCCAATGTCGCATCAGCGATGTCGCTACATACTTTCATTCTGGATTGTCCGATCAAGGAACGGATGGTTGAGATCAAGCCCGCGGCTCTTAAGGGATAAATCCAGGGATCTTATGCATCTTGATCAAGACTATCCATCCAAAATACATGAATGGACTGTCCATGATCCTCTTGTTTATGTGGGAAAGGGCATCCATCCACTCTTTAGGGCAAGATCAGTGCTCGATTGAGCTCAGATTGAACTCAAACTCAACCCACACCATCATCATGCAAGGGGCAAGACATCCAATGGTCAAAATGCAATGGGATGAAATTTTCTTTCACAAAAGACCAAACACTTCCTATTCTAGGCTCGGTTTGAAGGCATACCTCACTGGAGGCTATCACCAATGCTACCAATAGTCGAGGTAGCTTCATCTAGTGGAGACAAAGCCTTGTTGAAAGTTTCAAGCCTTGGGATGATGTGGATCTTCCAATGGACCAATGTGGGCTTCAATTTCTTACAGCCTTGATCAAACTCCCCTCTCCCTTGAGAGCTTGGATGAAGCTTTGGATCAACTCGATTAGGTCCCCTCAAGGTGCTTAAAGGAGGAATTGAGCTAAAATTGAGTATTGAATTGGATTGAATTCCTTTCTACCTCCCATAGTTTCAGTTATGATAAACCGAGAAAAAGAGAAATGAAAAGTGCTCTAGGAGGCTTGGATAAGCTTGAGGAAGCTTGCTCTGAGTTCACTAGCTTCAATTGAATGTGAGTGTGTTGGATTCAACTGAAATTAGGGGGAGTATATCTCCCTCTAGGTGGATCGGAAGGCCAAGCATAGAGATGCTATTTTGATCAAATTCACCCTATACAATGGGTTTGTTAGCCATTTAGGTGGCATGATGATTTGGCGAGGAGGTAGTGGAGAAGTTTCCATGTGCTTAATTGAGTGGAGGAGGGATCCCAAGTGCTCAATTTTTAAGTGGGTGGTCAGTTTTGCCATTGGGTCCATTGGGTCATGTGCTACATGCTCACTACTGTCCATGGAGTCCACTAAGAGGGTGTCAAGTGACCATGAAGAGGATTTGACCAAATTCTAAGTGAATTTGGCCAAGAATTACCTCTGATCTAGGGGTAAAATGGTCATTTGGCTTGGATTTTATTTTTAATATGTTTGGTATGATTTTAAAATGGGTTAGGCCAATTTTCAATGAATTTGGAATTGATTTGACATGATTTTGCTCATGTTGACCCATTTAGGTCAAAATGGGTCAACTTGGGTCAGGTTGACCAATTGGTCAAATTTGGTCAAACCGAGGGTTGGGTCAAGTTCATATGGCTTGATTTGGTATCTTTATTTCCAATCAATTTGGTTTATATTTGTATTTGCTTCATTTGATTTCATTTAGATCAAATGGGTCAAGTTGACCAGTTTGACCCATTTGACCTATTTAGGTTAGATCATGGGTTGGTTTAGGTTTCATTGGTCATTTGAAATGAATTAGTATCTTTTTTTCCAATCAATTTTTGTTTAGTTTGATTTTTTTCTCAATTTGACCTTTTAGGTCATGTTCAGGTCAATTGGTTTGGGTCGAGTTGGCCAATTGAGGCTTTGGTCAAGTTCAATAAGTGATTTGGAATGAACTTGGCCCATTGGTTTCAATCAATTTGGCTTAGATCCAATTTTGACACATTTTAACTTTTTAGGACAAGTTGGGTAAACTTGGGTCAAGTAGCCAATTGGGCTAGGTTAGGCTTAAATGATGACTTGGTCAAGTTAAAATATTGATCATAAACAGGTTTTGATCAATAGTTCCAATCAATTTAGTCTATGGTAGATTTTGGCTAGTTTAGGTTTCATTTTGGCTAAGTGTTGACTTGGTTAACCCTTAGTTTTGACTTGGTTTGACCCAATTTAAGTGATTGATCATCTCATGATGATTGTTGCTCACAATGTGAGGCTTAGGTGGGCTTAGTTCAATCCAATTTGTAGGATTTGTAATTTGGCTCAAAAGAGGTACTTTAGGTCACTTTGGGTCAAGTGAGCCTAAGTGGGTCAATTGACTTGATCAAGGCTTGAATCAAGTTTGGTTGAACTCACATATGGACTTATGATTGAAATATAAATCCATTTGCAAGTGATTTGGAGTCAAATAGGTTTTGATTCATTTGACAATTTCAAGTTCAAAAGGGTGAACATGAGTTTGATTTGGGTTTTATTTTTTTAAATTTAGTTTTGATTTGATGATTAAATTTTATATTTATATTTGGATTCATGATTTAATGATTGATTGAATCATGAAGAAAAATCAAGAGTTTGGCCTGATTTGAATTTGATTTGGCTAGGTTCAAGAATTTGACTTGAAAGGCTTAGGATGAATTTTGGTTAAATTTGGATTTGAGCTTTGAAATGATTTTTAGATATTTGAGTTTATCTTTTATTTATTTTTGTGAATTTAAATGAGAATATAAATGGGTTATGAACAAATTTTATGAATTTGAATTGATTTGGATTTGAATTAAGTTAAATCCATAAGATAGAGTCAAAGAAGCTTAGGAAGGATTTTTCAACTTTGAATTACAATCATAAGCTTCAATCATTTGGAATTGGTTTGAGTTTGGAGAAAATCAATCAAGTTGGAATTGATTTAAGGTTTGAGAAAAATCAATCAAGTTGGAATTAATTTGAGTTTTGATGTTGATTTGATTTAGAGTTTGACTTGAAGGAAGGAAGTGATGAGTTGGTTCAAGCTATGGGGTAGGAAAATTTTCCTAACACCCCTAAGGCATGACCTATTCCTTTGGCTAAATCTTCTAAGTCTCTAGGGTTAGGTTGAGTGTTCACCTAATCAATAGAAGTGTCTTAAGACTAAATAAACTCTTAGTGTCAAACAAAAGTCCTATGTCTAAAATGGAGGGGTTGAGAGCTCATTCTAAAAATGAGGTCAACAGAGGTAGATCCATTTCTGACAATATTTACTTGCCCAAGATTTAATTCATGATCTTGATGCCAAGACTAGAGGTGGGAACATTCTTTTTAAATTAGATATTACTAAAGCCTTTGAAAACATTTCTTGGGATTTCCTTTTCCATATTCCAAATTTATTTGGGTTTTCTGATAAATTTATTTTTCTAATTAAATAATGTATTAATAATGCCTGGTTTTTGATTTTCCTTAATGGGGAAGCCTTGGGTTTCTTTCCCTCTTCCCATTGCTTATGATAAGGGGATCCTTTATCTCCTTCCTTATTTATTATTGTTGTTGAGTACTTATCTAGAAACATCAATGATTTATTCTTAAACTATCCTAATATGTACTACAAAACTCTTGGTGGTCTTCCTGTTTCCCATTTAAGTTTTGTAGATGATTTCATTATTTTTTTCAATGCTTCTATTCATCACATCAAGCATCTCAAGTTTTTTTTAAATAAATTTAGTAGAGAAGTGGTTTCTCTATCAATGATAACAAAAGTTGTTTTATCACTTCCTCTAGTATCTCCAATAATAAAATCAATCAAATCTTGCATATCACTAATTTTAAACATCAGCACTTAACTGTTAAGTACTTGGGTCCTCTGCTCTTGAAGGGCCCGAAACATTCCCATCTCTTTGACGAGTTAATTCAAAAAAATTCAAATAAAATTTAAGTTTGGGAATCCCATTTGCTTTCCTTTGGTAGTAGGCTCACTATCCTTAAAAGCACTCTTAACTTAATGCCTCTTTATTTGATTCAAACTATTATCCCTACTAATGCTACAATTATCAGAATTGATCATTTGCTTAACAAAATTTTTTGGGGCTTCAATAATTCTACCAAAAGAATGCATTGGACATCTTGGCATAAATGTTGTGGTCCTTTGGTAGAAGGTGCACTTGGTTGCAAGCCTATTCGTGAAGCTCTCACTGCCTTCTCTCATAAGCTCTAGTGAAATTTTAGAAAGAATGATAGCCTTTGGGCTAAGTTTATAATGGAAAAATATTTCCAAGGTAAACACCCCCTTAACTGTGCTTATAAAGCTGGTGACTCTCGGGTTTGGAAAAGACTTTTCTCCATTAAATGGGTTGCCAAAACGTTAATATCTTGGGGGTATTCTGTCGAGTTTTTCCTTCTTTTGGCAAGACAATTGGATTGGCAATGGCTCTATTGACACCCTTTATCTCCACCACTACGCTATCAAAGTTAATTCTTTTAGTTTAATAATATTTGTAATGAAAGCAAACTTGAGAATTATATCTTTTTTTTTGACAACTTTAGAAATATCCCCATTTCTTCTAACAAACCTAACCAAATTCTTTTTAAGCTTTCCTATAATGGTGACTTTGTTCTTAAAGAAGTTTGGAATTTTATTAGAGAAACAAAACCCCTCTAATGTTTTAGTTAAACTTTTGAATAATATCATTCCCATTTCCTATTCGATTTTAGCTTGGAGGATTTTGAATAACTTTATTCCTATGGAATCTTTGCTCTAGACTAAATGGTTTTACTTACATTCAAAGTGCTATTGTTGCTTTCATGCTGAAAATATAAATCATGTTTTTGTCAATGGTGCTATTGCTTCTAAATTATGGTTTTCAATAGCATCTAAATTATGGTTTTGGTATGATGATTTATTTAATACAAATTATTTTCAAGGTTCTCGTTCTTTATATCAACTTCTTGAAGTCTATTTCAAAAATATAGTGCTAGGCCATATTAAAGTTTTAATTGATATTACCCTTATCTGGTTCATCTGGATGGATAGAAATGATGCAAAATATCATGGTATTCCTATGAACCATAAAAGGATCCTTAGTAGAACTAAAGAAAAAATTCATGCTCTTTTTAATGCCAATCTTCTTAGTAATATTCATTTTAGAGGTTAAAAATTTGTGGCTAAAAAATTGGGTATCACTCTGCATGAGTTTGACTCTTATAAAAGTGTCAAGATTATCCATTGGATAAAACTCAAAGACAATTTGATTAAAGTGAATACTGATGGTTTTGTTGCTTCTAAATATGGTTTTGGTGGTATCCTTAGGGATTCTAAAGGTACTATCATATGTGCTTTTGCCTATCATCTCAAAGCCTAATCTATGATTTTTGTTGAGCTTTTGGTTGTTAAAAAAGCTATTGAAATTTGTTTGAATATAGGTTCCTTCAACATCTGGATTGAAGTTGATGCTCTGCTTCTTGACATGTTTAATTCCAAGATAAATGGGAATGCTGAATTATTTTATCTTCTTAATCATACTAAAAATCTTCTTTCTCAAGTTTGTTTTAAAATTTCTCACATCCTTCATGAAGGCAATTCATGTGCTGATTACTTGGCTAACTTTGGTGTCTACTTAACTAAGTTCACTTTATTTGACGATAAAACTTGGCCAAAACTATTAAGAGGTTTGGTTAATCTAAATAATGCTAGATTGCCTTATCTCAGATTATAAATTCTTGGCTTAGTTTTTGCTATTGATTTTTTATGATCTTTTGCTTTTGGTTGCCCATTATTAAACACTCTTTGTGTTTTTATTGGCTCTTTTATTTGCTTTGTTGATGGAGGATATAAGCACTCCTGGTTTTCTTTTTTGCTCTTATTTGTCTCTGGTTTGTGTTGTGCTTGCTCCATTTGATTTTGTTATTCCTTTTTGGTGGTGGCTTTGGTGGTGCTCTTACATATGCTAATATCATGATTGGTTGATTATCTTCCTTATTGGTTTTGGTTGTTTGTGGTTGGTTGTTATGTTTCTGTTTGGAGGATTTTGTGCCTTCCTAGATGAGACTTTGGATGATGGGCTACAGATATCGCTATGATGGCCTTGATGTTTCCCACTCTTTCTTCTTTTGCTTGTAAAGCTATATGTAATTGTAACTCTTCTCAAGTTTGGATGCTTACATATAGTGTTGCTCTTTGAGATGATTGTAATTGAACCCGAACCTTTTCTTTACTTTACTCCTTTAATTTGCTCTTACTTTTTATGCTTGCTTAATTGTACTCATACTTTCAAAAGTATGTTGTAGACTTCTTTATAGGAGAGTCGTGGATCTTGCTAGTATCGATAGACCAAATGAAGTTTGTTGATGCTTATATGCATTTTTTGTTGTTGATTTTTGGTTTTTTTTTTTGCTTTATTATTATTAAAATAGGATTTATCTCTTTAAGATTTATTGTAGCTCTTTAGCATTAGCTTAGAGAGTTACCCCCTCTATGGACTATGTACTTTTTCTTTATGGCAATAAAATTTCCTTAATTTCTCTTAAAGAAAAACCTTAAACCTTAAACCCTAAACCCTAAACCCTAAAACCATAAACCCTAATAACTAAAATCTACAACCCTAAACCCTAATACCTAAAATCTACAACCCTAAATCTTAAACCCTAAAACCCAAACCATAAAATCTATAACCTTAAACCCTAAACACTAAATCCTGAACCCTAAACCCTAAATCGTAAAAACCTAAAAACCTAAACCTAAACTAAATAAAACTTAAAAAGAAAATAAATAAAAAAACCTAAACCTAATTAAAATATAAAAATAAAAATAAAATGAAAACCTAAACTAAAACCTAGACCTAATCCTAAAAATATAATAAAAAACTAAACTAAAATAAAATAAATAAAAACTTAATGTAAATAAAATAAAAATAAATCTAAGAATAAAAAACCTTAATAAAATAAAAACTAAATGTAAAACAAAAATAAAATAAACCAAAAATAATCCAAAATTAAAATAAAATAAAACTAAATAAAAACCTAAAACTAAAAGAAATCCTAAAAATAAAACCTAAAAATAAATTAAAAACAAAACCTAAAACCTAAACTAAAAATAAACCTAAACTTAAAAAATAATTAAAATCAACCTGAACCTAAACTAAAATAAATAAAACTTAAACATAAACCTAAAATAAACTAAAACTAAACCTAAACCTAAACTAAATTAAATAAAATAAATGAAAAATAAACCTAAACCTAAACTAGAAAAGAAAACCTAAAATAAACCTAAAATGAAAACCTAAAACCTAAACCTAAAAAAATAAAATAGAAACCTAAACCTAAACCTAAAAATAAAAATAAAATTAAAATATAACTCAACTGAAAAATAAACCTAAACCAAAATCCTAAACCTATTAAATAAAATAAAATAAATAAACCTAAACAAAATAAACTAAACTAAATAAAAATAAAAAAATATACCTAAATAAAAATAAAAAATAAAATAAAGTAAAATAAATATAAAAAAATTAAGTAAATTAAATAAACCTAAACCTATAGATTTACTAAATTTAAAAAAAAAAATCTTAAACCCTAAACCTATAACACTAAACCTTCAACTTTAAAACCTAAACCCTAAACCCTAAAAATCTAAACCCTAACCCCTAAACCCTACACCCTAAACCCTAAACTCTAAACCTAAACCTAAAGTAACTAAATAAATTAAAAAAATAAACCTAAACCTAAACCCTAAGAATGGGCAGAACCTTGACGGCAAGAATATCACCATCAACTAGGCTCAGTCTACATCTGGTGGTGGAGGCAAAGGTGAAGGTGGCGGTTATTGCAGTGGTGGTGGGTGATCTGGATGTGCTGGTGGATATGGAGGTGGTGGTCCAGCGGGTGGTTTGGAGGCGGAGGAGCCATGAAGGTTCGCCGTGGTGGTGGAGGGAGATCGGGGATATGATGGTGGATCCTGCTACTCGAGAGGATAGGGTGGTTCTGATGGGAACTGGAGAAACTAAAGCTACTAGCAAGCACATTATGGATGGTGACAGGAATTCTAGGTATTTCCATGCTATGGTTAATAAAAAAGAGAGCTTTAAATAATATTCAAAAAATTAAAAATGATAATGGAGATTGGATTATGGAGAATAATGATATTAAGGAATCAGTTCTTAATTACTTTAGAAATATGCTTTTTGTAATCCCATTTGATTCCTTCTATTATTATGAATGATGATAATGATTTGCTTACCATTTTTTTTTTTTTTTTTTTTTTAGAGGAAGCCCCATGAGGGGTATTTTATTACCACAAAAAGAGGGTTACAAAGTCCTTAAAGGGGATAAACTCGAACTATCACTCAAAGAGCTACAATCGACCTAAGGAGTAAATCCCGGTCTAGATCGCAAAAGCAAAAGAACGCATTAAAACAATCAAAAGATACGTGAGGTTAGATAATAATCCAAAAGCAAATTATGGCCAATACTAAGCACTTGAGAATGACCGCCAGTGGTACAAACCGCAAGAAAAAAAAAGAAAGGAGGACCGCAATAATTTAGACCGACAAAAGTTAGAACGCTTATAGTAGTATAAATAATAGGATGTACGAAAAATGCAAACGCAAAATTTAGTAGAGAGAGAAGATAGAGAAAGCTCGCTCAATCACACAGAATGGGGGCGATGCAAAAGTGTGCATCCAAACTTCGAGAAGGGTTACTTCACAAGAGCTACTACCAAAACAAAATGGAGTGAAAACATCATAGCCATCATAGCCAACAAACTGTTAGGAGATAGCAACCTTGTTGAATTTGATGGGTGAATTACAAACACACCTCATGCATTGGGTTAATCAACCAAGTGAAAAGTAAATCGAAAGTTCAAACAAGTTATCACACAAATTAAAGCGATTAAAGTGCAGCCAGATAGATAAAAAGATAATGTCGATTCCCCACGAAACAAATCGATCGGTGAAAATCGAGATGATACCACATAAGGAACATTCATAAGACCAACAAAATCCCCTTTCAACACAATCCTGCGAAATACCTGGTTTGCCATAAGTACAATCATTGAGTATACAAACCAGGTTAAAGTCAAGTAGAGCATTGACAAGCACGGATGCACCATACTAGCCTCATTAAAGGGATACAATAAGTTAAAAGAAGAGCGAGACAAGATCGATAAACCCGGATAAACCAGATCCACAAACAACCAAAGCCTTAATACAGCAACAGGTATTATAATACCTCTTAATCAGAATGGAAACTCCAATCCAAGGAGGTAACAGCATAAACCAAGCAGGATTGCAATATAAGGATAAATATGATTCACATCCACCTAAATTTAACAAAGACCGAAATAAATCGTGCAATCAGGAAGTCACTCCCATCAGAGCAAGTAATGCAACAATGGAAGCTGCTAGAATATAAAATAGGGAGGCGTTTCCAAGTATAGACTTTATAACCAAGCAATAATATGTCATTAAAGGACCAAAACTAGAACAAGCCAAGACAGAAGCAAGATGGCAAAAATAGCAAGAGAAAGACGGAAGTAGCTAAGAAAAGTCTGCAGAACCCATACCAAAGTGAATAAAAACCAAATCAACAACCAATGACAAGAAACCTCAAGAACCAAAATGTAGTTAAACCCAATCCATTCCGTACTCATAGATTTGGTGCTTAGAAGCAAACACCAAAATCCAAGTTTGCCAAAGGAAATGGCAACAACAAGTGAATCCAGTGGAAGCGAAAAGCAAAAAAAAAGGAGCAAATCTGGCGACTATAGTACTTGCTGTGATTGAAAACCAAAGTGAAAAGAAATCGATAGGAAAAGATTAAAGGACAATGCAGATTAAAGGAGAAAGGGCAAACAAGACTCCACCAGATTAATCAAAGGACATTGACAAGAAGTCACTCCCAAGCAAGATAATGTAACAATGGTACCAACTAGGAGAGACTTCAATAGGAATCGAAATTTAAGTTAGCAAAAGTCCAAAACCGAGCTTGCCAGGCAGACAAGAAAGAAGGCATCAATAGAAAAGCGAGATGGAATGAATGTAGCAATCGATACCTAAACCCAAGGCAAATAATTAACCAAATCATCAAACAACCATGGCATTAGACACAAAAATCCAAAAGCGGGAAAGGCACAAGAAACCAGATATCAAAAAATAGAAAGATAAAATAAAACCAACAAACTGAAATAATCGAAGAAAGGTATGAGGAAGGGTCAAGAAGTGCACGAAAAAAAAGCAGATACACCAACCGGTAAGTAGACGGTCGAAGAAATAAAAAAAATAGCAACAGCTAAAATGAACAGCAAATAAAGCAACGTTCATCAAGCAGGCAATAGCATTAGTAGCCCAAAGAGTCCAAAATTCCGTTACTGCATAGAAAATAATAATCCACCAGTGCAGCCAGCAACCAAGCCAGGAATTACCCACAGGCTGCCCCAAATTCCAGCCATTCAAAGTAAACAAATCAGTGTTAAGGATCCCAGCTAGAATGAAGCAAAGGGTAGTAACCATAAGAATTACCTGATGGCAAAGGGGTCCAAAAATCCAAAAGAAAAAAGATAAGACATAGAGGTGAAGGGTAGCAAGAATAAGGATTCAAAGAATCAACAACCGGCACCCCACCACAATAAAAAAAAACATTGATAAACCCAAAGAAATCCAAAGCGGGAAATGACAACAACCATCAGCAAAAAAGAGCCCACCTAATAGAAGGGTGATCACAAAACCCATCAATCAGAATGCACCCATCAGAGACAACAAGGAGATCAATGAGACCATAAAACCAGCATTTAGGTTCTTCACAAATTTACGAGCAAAGTTAAATAACAGAAGTGAACAACAAGACGAATAGCAATGACGGAGAAGGATGAAAAAACTAACCAACACAAGGTTGCTGGGGAATACATAAGTCCAACCACCAAAAGATAAGCTACCATTAAAACATTCCAACGAATGAAGAGGCGGAGAATATCAACAATAGGCTTGGATGACAAAGAGAACCACTAGAAATAGTAATAACTTGTTGGGGATAGACCTAACAGATTCATTAAGCAAACGAAACCAAAAAAGCCAATAATAGGAACGGTATTACAACTTCTACCATTGTAGTTAAACAAGTGATGTTAGCCATTATAACGAAGGATAGCCACGTATAGAAAGTTCAAAGGCCCAACAACCATCCATTATTCTTCGATAGGTGTTGCAACCTTTATAAAATAAACCTTTAAAAGGAAAGAGTCCCAAGGAATGTAAGCTGAAAGAAAGATTAATATTATCAAAGTAAATACGCAACCAAAGATAATGCACATTAGACCATTGCCTAAAATCAAGAGAGATAGTAGAAATGCTCCAAGCAATAATGTCGAGAAAACTGATTGAAGCGTTAATGCTAAAGTCTATGCCCATCAAAACAGAAAACTTCATCCAGCAATGGTTAATCCTCTCAGGGTTAGGGATGAGTGTATCATTGATATTAAAGTCCCAAGTAGGATTGCAGTTATAAAACCAGTAGTAGGTAACACAAGGCTTAACAGGGTTCCAATGCAAGAGGTTGGTATGCATATAGTTAAACCTTTGCCCAATATTATTGTAATTGCCAAAAATTGAAATCTTCCAAATATAGGAGAAGAGGCAAAGGCAACAATTCAAGACACAGAGCACAAGGCAGCAATGATATCTATGAGGAGTATCCAAAAGAACACAAGGAAACAAAACCGAAAAAAAAGAGAGACATGCACAAGATGAAAATTAGGTTCTAAGGTAAGGAAGGCCGAGTTGTCCAAGTTAACTGACAGCAAGTATTTGGGTAATGTGAATTGATCAAAGAAGATGATATCTAATCGCACCCATTGGAGGTAATGATGACGTTTCCTTCACGCCAAACATGAGTGATGTTAAAATTGAGAGAAGAGCCCTAGTTTGCGAGGAGATAGTATAAACCGCGTTGCTCATATTGGTAGAAGTCAGGTCAATCGAAGGAGGGCATCCACCTCTATCCAAATATTGAGCCGACCATTTTGTAGACAAATTTCAAGAGCTTTGTGGACCATAAGCTCGAAAAGGACGATCTTTGGAAATAAGGGGATAAGCAAATGCATAGAACTATACCCTTAGAATCTCGAAAATTCTACAACCGAGCCATTATGAGAGAAGAGCCATCGATAATTTTAATAATATGATCAAGAGGTTTTTTTCCAAAACCATTCTATCATTTTGACTAAGGTTGATCTAGAAGTTTGAAGCCCAGTTTATTGGGTACGGATTTCTGACCTTTAAATTGTTTGTGATTAATTAAATTGGCTTTAAATAAGTCACAAATTTTATTTAGTTCTAATAATCCTCATGTGATTCATACGGATCCCACAATGTTTAGCTTCATTCCGTTCCATCCATATGAACCAAATAAGAGTAATGGCGATTATGATTATAATATGACCTTTGATAGCATTGTCAAAGTAGATTTCAAGAAGTTGATATAAAGTAAGAGAACAATTGAAATTGGCGGTGTTGAATAAATCGTCATACCAAATATTTTAGAGGCAATTGCCCCATTAACAAAACATGGTTAACATTCTCAATATGGAAACAACATTGACATTTAGAGGGTAAATGGAACCCTTTACCCCACAACAAAGAGTCAACAGGAATAAAGTTTTTTAAGATAGCCAAGTTAGAGAGTAGGAAGAGGGGATATTATTATTCGATTTTGGAGAACACAAAGAAGAATCATGAGTGTCTTTAGTGTGAAGCCACACATTTTAAGGTTGAAATCCCCATTATGAGATAACTTAAAGATAATGATCTTGATTGTTAGGATTGATAGGAATATTAGTAATCATATTTAAGAAGGTGGAAGGAATAGAATCGAATCTTACTAGCGTTCCACTTGAGGTTTTCCAATGAATTAACTCTAATATAAGTGGAGTGAGTGGAGAGTAAATCATCAATGGATCCACAACCACTCAGTTGTCTTGCCAAAGAAGGAAGTGGAATTTATGCCCCAAAAAAATTAGGGATTCTGCATCCCATTTGAGAACAAAGTCTTCTCCAAATAGGAGAATCACCGATTTAAAGGGCAAATGAGAGGATGTTTACCGCAATATTTAGTAGTCATAAAATTAGCCCAAAGACTATGTTTGCTCCTAAAATTCCACCGAGTTTGAAAAAGGCATTGATAACATCTTTGATGGATTTACATCCTGCACCTCTTCAAGAGTGCCACGACTTTTAGACCGATGTCCAGTGCATTCTTTAGAGGAGGTATTGGTTCCAAAATTTGTTTGGAGACGTTCAATTCTATTAGAGAAGGCACAATGGTTTGAAGAAGGTATATAGGCATGGAATTTAGAGTGCTCTTAATCAAGGTAAGCCTACCATAGAGAGAGTAAATGAAATTGAAATTTTGTTGAAATTTTCGAATTAGATCATCAAAAGGTGTGATCTTTTATGGCCTTTAAAAGGAGCCCCAAGGTAATTAAGAGGAAGTTGATTTTGTTTAAAATTAGTAATTCTAGATATTTGGTTAAGTCTAGGAGGAATCTTAGTTGAAGGAATAAAACAACATTTTCCTTCATTAAGAAAAGACCACTAACTTTACCAAAATCATTTAGAAGGTTCTTGATTGTTTTAACATGTTGAATGGAACCGTTAAGATAATGAAATCATCGAAAGCTAAGATGAGAAATAGGAAACCTCCATGAGTTTTAAAAGACATATTAGGCTTATTAGCAAAAGATCATTCGGCTCCTTGACAGTATTCAATAGCGATGATAAAAAGAGAAGGTGATAAGGGGTCACCTTGCCTCAAACCATGGCTAGAAGGGAAGAAACCTATGGACTCACCATTCATGATAACCAAAACCAGATTCGTGATACATCTTTTGATAATTGGATAAAACTATCGAAAAACCTAACAAATTCATGATTTGAAAGAGAAAATCCCATGAGAGATTATCAAAGGCTTTAGCGATGTCCGGTTTGAATAAGATGTTGCCTCCTCTAGACTTAATATCAATGTCATGAACCATTTCTTGGCGAAGAATATTATCGATATTGTTGTTTAATAAAACCAGTTTGATTAGGAGAGATGATTTTAGGAAGCAAGGCTGCTATTGTTGATTAATTTAGCAATGAGTTTATGAAAAAGGTGCAAAGACTAATTTCTATCGCCCCAAGATTGTGGATTGTTAGTTTTGGGAATAAGGATAATAGAAGTGCTTGAAAAGTATTTGGGAATGGGATAGCCATCAAAGAAATCAATAACAGCATTAACTAAATCGGTTTTAATAAATGGCCAACAGTGCTGAAAGAAGTGGGTCGTGTAGCCATCGACAAGAGTCGATTCATGTTCTTAAGAGTATCACTAATCTCCTCTTGGAAGGACACATAGTGAGTAAATGATTATCCTCACCGTTAATCATAGAAGGAATAAGATGGGTGTTTGATAAAGTATCTAGAAGCTTAGAATTTAATAAAGTTTGGAAATGATGAATGACAATCCTTAATATCATTGTCATATCTATCCATTCACCATTAGAGTTCTTAATTTTCTTAATCGAGTTTAAGGCTTTCCGTTTATTACAAATGGCATGAAAATACACGGTGTTTCGTCACCTTCAGAATATGTTTGCTTGTTGACGCCAATAGGTTTCTTCCATGTTTTGATAATTAAGCAAGTTATTCTTGGCAATGTTCAACTCCTCAAGTTTACTAGGATCGGTTGAGACAAGATCTTCAAGAGAACAAACCTCTTGTTCCATAGCTTTAAGATTTGTGAAAAGATTTTTAAAAACATGTTTGTTCCACCAATTAAGATTTTGTTTAAGTCTTTTGAGCTTAAGCCATGACGAGTCATACCTTTAACAAAATTATCCGGAAAACAGGGCCATCCAATTAGTAATAACAACATTGGTGAAGTCACTATGTTGGGTCCACATGTTTTGAAATCAAAGGAGGGGAGTAGCGTGGGGATTATTGAAGGAAATCAAGAGAGGAGCATGGACAAACCTCAAATGCTCAACGTGAGAAGACCATTGATTGATCCAAAGAGAATTGAAGAGGGCCCTATCAAGATGCTGCCAAAGCCTAGAGTTGTGCCACGTGAAGGTAGACCCAGTGAAACCAATGTCAATCAGATTGCAATCAAGGGTCATATTTGAGAAGTCCTCCATGGAATGAAGGTTAGGAGAACCTCCTCCCCTTCTTTCAGGCGATGATAGTAATTCACTCCCAACCAAGGAAGGTTAGAGTAAGAAGGTGCATAAGTGATTCCAAAGGATGTTCCTACACTCTATTACAAGAAGCATAAATAAAAGAACCAAAAGATGATAAGTCACCTAAGGAGATTTTTACATTAACCAATTGGTCAAGATCATCAATGATGGAAATGGTAATGGAGTTGTGCCAGAAGCACCAAATTTTATTATTAAGATTGAAGAAAAAGTTATGAAAACCAAGAGATCTAGCGACAAAAGCAATCTTGGAAGAATTAACAAGAGGTTCAATAAGAACAAGTAACTTGATATTATGAGCACGACAAAGACTCTAACACGACATAGGAAGAGACCCAACTGATATTCCAAATAAGAAAATTAATCATAAGGAGACAACAAAAAGGGAAAAGAAAAAAGAAAGGAAAGAGAGGAGAGCAAAGGTGACACATTACTTGTGTGGGGTGGAAGAAGAGCGAGTGGTTCTGGAGAAGTTATTATTAGAAATTTTGCTTTGTAGGGTTTTTTTTTTAACAATTTGAAAGGGTCTATCGAATCCAAATTATCGCCATCGAAAGGGATTGATTTTGGGTTCTAATAGTAGAAGAATCTATCAACGTTTTAGAATGGGGATTTCACCTTCTTCCGTATCGGATAGTGTGTGAGAAATTGGTTGTTGAATATCACTCGAATGGGAATAGATGGGGAAGTTCTAACACCATTCATAATACAAGTATCTTTCTCAATATGTTCAAGACATAGGGTCATCATTTTGTTGGTCCATTATATGATTCTCATTCAAATTGTTTAAATGGGTGTCCAATAAAAGGCAACCATTCAGATTTTCATTAGGATTTAACTGAAGCAAAGAGCTATCATTGGAAGCCAAATTATTACAAGCAGGGGCAAGGTTAGGTATATTGCCATTGGTAGCGTCACACCCCTCAATGCCTATTTTAGTACCAAGATCGAATGTTTTCCAATAGATAGATCGAGAGAGGAGGAGAGATTTTTTTGAGTGTTTTTAGGCATATATGCTAGTATTGCTTTTCCCAGTTTCATTGGGTGTTCATATTCTGCGTGGTAAATGTTTTGAGATTAGGATGAAGTACAAAGCATTCTGAGTGTTCGTGCCCGTGAATCTTGCAGTGAGTGCAAAAGACAGGAAAATTTTCGAATTCAACTTTTTGACTATATCCAAATTTTTCGGAGCCAATCCAAACCTCTTTGGGATATTTTTTAGTGATGTCTATCTCAACGAATACGAAATAATGAAGGCCTAGATCTAGTGGTGCTGTTTGATCTATTTGGAGAGGTCGACCAAAAAAGGCCAACGACAAACAAAACTTGATGAGTGACATAGTGTATCCATGTAAAGAGAAAGCCAAAGAGGAACAATGGGAGATTCCTCTTTGACATCAAAGAGGCGACCATTTCAATAGCCGCATATGACAATTATGCACAAAATAAGAACGACGAGCAAAACCCGAATAATCTAAATCATTTGAGAGTTGAATAAGAATGTGGGATCGATCCATAAGAGAAAGTACGCATAATTTTAAACTATGAAAGAAAGAGTGAATATTATCAAGAGTCGGGTGGGGGAGAATTTACACACCAAAGAACTTCGAAGGGCTTAGCAAGTTTCTCAACATCTGATGAACACACATTCTTTGAAGCCACGATAAGATGTTGCAATGAGATTAACTAAGCATTCGATAGGGTTCTTACCGATAAGGCCTCTTTGAATGATTTAACATGTGCATTAACAGAAATCAATCAAAAAACTGTAGAGTCGGAGGGCAAAGTCGATGCCGACACGTCGAGATGCGACGAGCGGTTCGCAGAGACGAGCCTCCGCCATTGCTTTAATCAAGGGCGTCACATCAGCACGCTGAGGGGGAGGAGAAGCAACCAAGCAAGAGCGCCAATCCAGGGGAAAACAAAATCGCCAGAGTACGCAGCTTTTAGGGTTCCGAGGACTTAGTTAATACACTTGTGTTGCTTGATGATTTGCTTACCATTATGCCTAATAAAGTTAAAATTTTAAAAGTTCTGAATAGCATGAACATAGATTCTATTGCTGAACCGGAGGATTTCACTACTCAATTTTCTAACAAATGTTGGTTTATCATTAAAAAATATTTTATTAAGGTTGTGATTGATTTTTTTTAATGGTAATTCTTTCCTAGATATTTTTCTACTACTTCTATTATTCTCATATCTAAGAAAGATAATCTAGACTATTGGAGTGATTTTAGACCTATTAATCTTTGCACATTCTTCAATAAGTTAATTTTCAAATTTATTACCAACAGACTTAGTCCTTTACATAATATAATTATCTCTCTCAACCAAACTAGTTTTGTTAGAGGTTGTGGTGAAATTATATTTCTACCATCATCTATCCCCTTTTTGGGAAAGAGGACAAATGAAAATAGAAATATAACGCCTTGTTGGGACACCACGAAAATCTATAAATGTTCTTATTAGGGTGATCAGGTATGACATTGAGGAAAGGTGTACTATCTCAAAAGATAGAAGGCACCACCCTGTAATAGACCTAATCACCTTCATAAGGACTCCTAAGGACTATGTGTCTTCAAAAATTATCAAAGATTCTTCCCTTACTTTACATGAAAAAAGTAAAGCAGGGTTTATTTTAAACTAGGTTCGTTAAGTTCCCTATAGGGGCAAACCCCCATAGTTAATTACATCCTAAGGAACAAGATTCCTTAGGAATACTTTCGATTAAGGTAAATGATCATTATCTCCAAATATTTTGAAATGTAGGACTATCAATCCATTGGTTTATTTTTAGAGAGTTAAGTGTGATCGAACAAGAGGAGGGAGTTCTTATCAAAGCCAAATGAAGATAAGTAGGAGATGCTTAGGATACTAGGAAGACTAGTAAGCACCCAAAACTATCCTATAGGTGGGCTTTATAATTTTATTAAAATTGAATTAGTATGTCTGAGTTGAATTTTTATTAAAAAGTTAGGGCTTACAATTCCACATTACAAGGTCATGGAAATGTCTAAGAGGTGAGGATTTATGCTCATAGCCAGTGAAGGAAAGTAGCAACCTCTGAACCTAAATCTAGGGAGCTTTGGCGAGGGCCAAAAGCATGACCTAAATCTAAGGTGAAAATGGGTATTTAGTTTACCTCCACAAAAGAGGATAAACCACCCGATTGTTGGACTTACAACTGCCTAGGGGTGGCTGCCAACTAACTCCTCCTATGATTTTAAAATATGTAGGCAAGTCAAAAGCATTTGCAAGATAGCTAAGCTATTTTTTATTTAGAAAGAGACTAAGTCCTTAAACACACTCCCTAAGAGACTAGATCATGTAGGGTATGAGTTAATGACTAAAATAAAATGTAAATTTTTTATCATATTTTATTTTCATTTTGGACAATCAATTTGACACAAGCTTTAGGATTCATACACCTATTACATGAAAAATTAAATTATGGGCCAAAATTAATAAGACAAAGAGGTGTGTTTCCACCATGGCTCTCAATGGTCAAGCCAAGTTCTCTGAAAAAGATGGAAGCCCTCCAATCAAGAGTGAAATAATATGCTTTTTATGTATGATGTGAGAAAGAAAATACAACATCTAGCTAAGGGGTTGCTAATTCTTTTATCTTGACTTATATCCTAAGCTTTAGATGAGGTTATGAATTATTTATTTTTAGTTTGAATTATTTTTGATTGGATAGAAAAATTTATTTTTCTAATAGCCTAATCATTATCCAGGCCATACATCAAAGCAAGGAAGAAATTAGGAAAAGATGCCATCTTAATTCACAAGCTAAACAAACATCAATCAATTTATAAAGCTAACACAAAAGAATGAAAGGACATTTATGGTCGGACTCCACTGTACAAACTTGAAAACAAATTGGGTAGCAGAGCTCTACCCTTATACAACTTGGATTACAAATGAATTAAATATAATAAAGAAGGAATTCATTGTTATGGGGGTCTTCATTTTTCATTTCTTCATTCTTCTTTCTTCTTTTGGTTGGTCGGAATGTGGTTGCTCCAAAGGCTTCACATTGTACATAAGGCATAACCTTATGACCAGTGTTCATCCTAATACCCCATAACAATTATTCTAAAATCCTAATTTCAAAATTACATAATAAAGGGAAAAAAAAAGGAAATCTAACTAATACTTGCAAAACAAAGATTAGCTAAATAAACCATACAATCCCAAGAATGTATATTTATGAATTGGACTTAGCACCCCACACACGGGTAACCAAGTTCATCTGGCGTATTTTGGATTATGCTTAAGGGTATAAGCACCTACACAGCAAAAGTAGTTTTATATTTTTATTACAGAGCCCCTTAAGCACAATCCCTTACATAAAATAGTGGTTAGACTATGATCGCCCTACCATTCAGTCTACGCACATACACCATATCATCCAAACTAAAAACATTACAACACAAAACATAAGCGAAACATCAAACCATGCACCGCCCTAACCAAAAGCTAGAAGTAGTGACTTAACCTAATGTGTGCTATTTAAGGTTTGTGTGGTTTAGCTACTTTAAAGAGTTTTCTAAGTATGAAAATGTTCAACTTAGAGGGTGATTTCATTTAAGTGATTTAGTTGATTTGGTTGAATTGATCTTATATTTTGATTTTGTTTGAATGAACCTATAATTAATTACTAAGTTGTAAAGAGAAGAAAATAGAAGAGAGCTTCTCTTTCCTCCCATCCTTAAGTAATTTCTAAGGTAGATTCATGTTTGATTTTTGTTTAATGAATATTTTGTTATGTGTTTTGATTAAACCTAAGTTTAGATTTTCCCTACATATACCTATTAAAAAGAAAGGCATTTTAAGATTAAGTAAAGTCAAATACTATCATAAAACTTACAACACTTTATTTCTATCCTAGCATGTGTAACATACATACAAAGGACCCTAAGCATATCTATACATGAAACTGGAAATATTTAGCACATCTTCATGATGAATGCTATGTGATATTATTTAAAGAAAATTTGGAATGTTTCATGTATGCATGATTTTCTGAAGTAGAAAAGAGGGATTCTTTTATCTATTTGTCATATGCACATTTACAAGTATAAAAGACATAAGTGAGTACAATGCCATTATTAGCACTAGGGATGTAAGGTACAAGACCTACTTAGGGCTACTTAAAGCCTCGCAACCCAGGGATTCTCTAGACTAATATACCATTTTTCTTAAATACATGTGCATGTACAAAAAGAAATGCATGGAAAGAGAATCATGCAAAAAGTTTATGTTTGTTTGATGTTGGTTTGATTGTTTAGTTTATATGGGTGATGTGGAATTCCTTCTTAAGTCATGACATAGGAGGAATGGATTTAATCAAGTGTTATGTCCTTTTCAAATGGACTATACACTTGGCAAATCCTATACAATTATATGTTAAGAAAGAGTGGGAGAATCACATAACATATTTTATACTCACATGCAAGCTTATAAATAATTATAAGTAGCATACCTTTTAGTTATGATATTTGATTTATAAGTTTTGATAATAATTTTTATTTAATAGTCATAATAGCCATTCATATTCTTACTTTAGCCAAAACATGCAATTTGACATAAAGGAAACATTTCATTTTAAATTTTTTTTAATTTGATTTCTAAAGGCATGAATGCATGATTTTCATATGACATTCATATTTAGCATGCTAGGAATAAAATAAAGTGACGAAAGCATGTAAATTCATTCACCTAATTAATTCTTAAAGACAATCTTATGAAATAGGATTATTTAAAGCAAATCAAATTTTTCTTAAAGTGATTTTTAGTTTTGTTTGAATTTGATTTGAATTTAGGAAATGTGAAAGAGTTTGCTGGTCCTAACCCATTTCCCCCATGTGTGAGTTTATTTAGTTTGTTTTTAGAACCATTAGATGATTTTTATATATATTTTAGGTTAAGGTGTGAATTAAGTGCATTAATTACCCCTAACCTACACCAATCTAACATATTAATCAAATAATTATGAGCCAATGTATGACATAAAATCACAAAAGGAATTTAAATCTGCTATGCACCTAGGAAAGAAAGGGCCTATGCAGTTGGCTCACAATTAATGATTAATTAAGTTAAAAGGTTTAATTTAAGTACTTTCGTAACCCTTCCCACACATGTGGGTTGGATTTTGATTTCCTTAAGTTAATTAGGTTATTGAACACCTAAGCACCTACCCAAGATCAATTGGTTAAGTTTTGGAATGCTTTGAAAATTTTAAAGTTAATTAAGTAGGTGATTAGTGGATTAGAATTAAGTTTATATTAAGAAATAAATGGGTTTTAAGGAATAGCTTAGGGAAAATATTCCAAAATTATTCCATAAACCTCTTGTTCGCTTAAGCAAAGCTTAATTAACTTAATAAAGGGATTAAACCACTATTCACATATTTAATTAAGCTTAATTACATTTAGAGAGTGATTAAGGATTCATTAACTGATTTTCCTAATTAACTAATCAATAAATCCCAAGAAAATTAGGAAAGGTAGATGTCATCCTACTAAATGCATCTGAGAAATTTGAAATAAATAAATGAAATAATAAGGGAGTAATTATAGTTATTAGGTTTTCACTAAAATCTTAATTAAGAAAAATGCACTATTCAAAATCCATTAGAAATAGTTTTAGTAAATTCTTTTCTGAATTAACTTGATAATGCAATTTATTTTTTATTTTTTAATTTTTCTAGATTTAGTTATGTTATTTTGAAGATTGATTAAGGAATTAATTAAAACCCCTAATTAAACTGGAGACACGACCACGACTCGCGACTTTCCACGTGTGATAGGATTATTCACTTAAGTTATCACATCCCAATGCCACGTCAGCGACAACACTATGTGCTTTCTCTCTGGATCATCTAATCAAGGATCGGACAGTTGAGATCGAGCCCGTAGTTCTTAAAGGATAAATCTCTGGATCCTACGCATCTTTATCAGGACCATCCATCCAAAATACGTAGATGGATGGTCCATGATCCATCACTGACTTTTCCTGTGGGAAAGCGCATCTGCCCACTCTTTAGGGCAAGATTTGAGCTTGAATGAGCTCGGCTTGAACTTAAACTCAACCCACACCATCATCATGCAAGGGGCAAGACATCCAACGGTCAAAATGTAATGGGGTAAAAATTTCTTTCACAAAGGACCAAACACTTCCTATTCTAGGCTTGGTTTGAAGGCATAACTTACCAGAGGCTCTCACCAATGCTCCCAATAGTCGAGGTAGCTTCATCTACAGATGAAGCCTGAAAGTTTCAAGCCTTGGGATGAAGTGGATGTTCCTATGGACCAAGGTGGACTTCAATTGCTTGCGGCCTAGATCAAACTCCCCTCTCCCATTCCTTGAGAACTTGGATGAAGCTTTGGATCAACTCAATTAGGTTCCCTCAAGGTGCTTGAGGAGAAATTGAGCTGAAATTGAGTATTGAATGGGATTGAATTCCCTACTACCACCCCTATTTTTAGTTTTGATAAAGCTGAGAAATGGAGAAATAAAAAGTACTCTAGGAGGCTTGGAGAAGCTTGAGGATGCTTCCTCTAAGTTCCCTAGCTTCAATCGAATGTGAGTGTGTTGGATTCAACTGAAATTAAGGGTAGTATATCTCCCTCTAGGTGGATCGGAAGGCTGATCATAGAGAAGCTATTTGATCAAATTCACCCTATGCAATGGGTTTGTTAGGCCATTTAGGGTGGTATGTGATTCGATTTTGGCCAAACGAGGTAGTGGAGAAGTTTTCATGTGCTTAATTGAGTGGAGGAGGGATCTCAAGTGCTCAATTTCTAAGTGGGTGGTTGGTTTTGCCATTGGGTTGGGTTTGGCTAACCCAAACCAATTGGGTCATGTGCACCATACTCACTACTGTCCATGGAGTCCACTAAGAGGGTGTCAAGTAGCCATGAAGAGGATTTGACCAAATTCCAAGTGAATTTGGCCAAGAATTACCCTTTGACATATGGGTAAAATTGTCATTTGGCTTGTATTTCAGTTTGAATATGTTTGGTATGATTTTAAAATGTGTTAGGCCAAGTTTTAATGAATTTGGAATTGATTTGATGTGATTTGGCTCATGTTGACCCATTTAGGTCAAAATGGGCCAACTATGGTCAAGTTGACCAATTGGTCAAATTGTGTTAAACTGAGCATTGGGTCAAGTTCATATGACCATATGAATTGATTTTATATCTTTGTTTCCAATGAATTTGGTTTATATTTGGATTTGGTTCATTTAATTTTATTTAGGTCTAATGGGTCAAGTTGACCAATTTGACCAATTTAACATATTTGGGTTAGGTCATGGGTTGGTTTAAGTTTAATTGATCATTTGAAATGTATTGGTAACTTTTTTTCCAATCAATATTGGTTTATTTTTATTTTGGCTCAATTTGACCATTTAGGTCAAGTTGGGTTCAAGGTCAATTGGGATAGGTTGGGTCTAGTTGCGCAATTGAGGCTTTGGTCAAGTTCAACAAGTGATTTGCAATGAACTTGACCCATTGGTTTCAATAAACTTAGCTTAGATCAAGCTTCAACATATTTTGACTTTTTATGTCAAGTTGGGTCAACTTCAGTTGCTAATCTAGGGCGCTCAAATGATGACTTGGTCAAGTTCAAACATTAATCATAAATAGGTTTTGATTAATGGTTTCAATTAATTTGGCCTATGGTGGATTTTGGCTAGTTTAGGTTTCATTTTGGCTAGGTGTTGACTTGGTCAACCCTTAGGTTTGACTTGGTTTGACCCAATTTGAGTGATTGATCATCTCATGACGATTGTTTCTCAAAATGTTAGGCTTAGGTGGGCTTAGTTCAATCTAATTTGGGTAGAATTTGAATTTGACTCAAAAGAGGTACTTTAGGTCACTTTGAGTCAAGTGAGCCTAAGTTGATCAATTGACTTGATCAAGGCTTGAATCAAGTTTGGTTGAACTCACATTTGAACTTATGATTGAAATATAAATCCATTTGCAAGTGATTTTGAGTCAAATGGGTTTTGATTCATTTGACAATTTCAAGTTCAAAAGGGTGAACATGAGTTTGATTTGGGTTTGATTTTTTAAAATTTAGTGTTGATTTGATGATTGAAGTTTGTATTTATATTTGGATTCATGATTGAAGTATTGATTGAATCATGAAGAAAAATCAAGAGTTTGGCTTGATTTGAATTTGATTTGGCTAAGTTCAAGAATTTGACTTGAAAAGCTTAGGTTGAATTTTGGTTGAATTTGGATTTGAGTTTTGAATTGATTTTTGGATATTTGAATTTATATTTTATTTATATTTGTGAATATAAATGAGAATTTAAATGGGTTATGAGAAAATTTCTTGAATTTGAATTGATTTGTATTTGATTTAGGCTAAGTTAATAAGATAGAATCAAAGTGACTTAGGAAAGATTTTTGAACTTGGAATTTCAATCATAAACTTTAATCATTTGGAATTGGTTTGAGTTTGGAGAAAAACAATTAAGTTGGAATTGATTTAAGGTTTGAGAAAAATCAATCAAGTTGGAATTGATTTGAGTTTTGATGTTGAATTGATTTGAGTTTGACTTGAAGGAAGTGAGAGTTCAAGCTATGGGGTAGGCAAGTTTTCCTAACACCCCAAAGCATGACCTATTCCTATGGCTAACTCTTTCAAGTCTCCTAGGGTTAGGTTGAGTGTTCACTAATCACTAGAAGTGTCTTAAGACTAAGGAAACTCTTAGTTTCTAAGAGATGTCCTATGTCTAAGATGGAGGTGTTGAGAGCTCATTCTAAAAATGAGGTCAACAAAGGGCGCCCAATAGGTGTGGTGTGGCTAACAAGGAACACCACATGTATTGGTGTTGACCGAAATGATCAATAACACCGAACAATAATAAGCACAAACATAAATGATCTACTCCTAACCCAAGGTGCAGAAGGAATCTAGAGCTTAGTGCGATGTGACTTTACTCATGTCAAGGACATAAGAGAGTAAAAGAAGAATCCACTAGGGATAGAGTATGTGAACCTTTCACTAGGGAAATAGGTTCAAATCATCCATTAGGGGATGAGAGGTTTGAAATCTACTAAAGGATTAGTTTCTCAGCTGATGGGAGAGCTATCTGACCAAAGGAGTGTCTTTCAGTTTGCAATGATCAATTCATAGGAAGAAATCTTGAGGATTCACATCTTCCACTACAAAGACCCTTTGGGTGATTTGTTTTTGGGCAACAAATCAAACCTAAGGTTAGTGTTGTGATCATGCTAGAAAGCATGGAGCTATCTTCTAAAATATAACAGGGGTAACCACACTGACAAAATGATTGAACCCAACATGGAACTTCTGAGTGATTGCCAACGGGGACATATCTCAATAGGGTAGTTGGCAATTCTATGGGGTTACGCTTGCCCTAAGATGGGATGCTGCTTGGGAAAGGGGTCCCTTTAAGGGCTTGAATTCCTAATCCACAAGAAAAAAAAATTTGTTTATTTATCGTGGACTCTGTTAGTTTATGAGGGATCAAACTGAGAAAAATGTATTAAACCTATCATAAATTTGAACTAAGGGAGAATCTCATGTCACAAAAAATTCTCCAACCACGGGGTGGCTACTGGAAACTATCCAATCTAGAGTAACTCGGTGGGTGTCTATTAAGTAAATGGCGTGATCCAAATAGAGTGCATAGAAAGCCTCTAAGGGCTTGATCCAAATCTTTAGAGAAGATAATATCATTGGTATTCGATGGCCAACTCAAGGAGAAACCATAAGGATTCACATCCTCCAAGAGTGGTGTATCCACCAGGTGAGTTGCTGTCATAATTACAAACACCAACTAACCTAAAGTGCTCATCGATTTACAATAGTCAACCTAGAAAGAAAGCTCGAGGACTCACATCCTCTTATAGCAATTTTTGGGATAGTTGCTTTGGCCCGATTTCACATCGACTGGGGTAACCAGAAGATAGGGACTTACATCGACTTAAGTGTTGTCAGGAAAAGGATCCAATGGGACTTATCTTAAACCTCAAATATACCTAGTTAGATCATGATGATTAGTTGAAGAAAGCGGGAGACTCACATCTTAAAACAAAATCAACATAGATAAATGCTGGGAAATGAAGTCTAAACTAATAAGGTGCTCATTAGTTTTGTGGTCAACTTAGGAAGAAGCAGGACTCATCCTCAACAAATGACCATTAAGGTAACATTCTAGCGAGGTAGCATCACAGACCTTGAGTAGCTAATGGGTGAGTGCCAGAGGGCTTGCTCCACATCAAAGTAAGATAAAGATATGTGTTTTGTGCTTGAGAGGGGGATGCCTGGGACTCTTACACTAGACCTCAAGGATATAGTCATTGGTGGCCAACTCAAGAAGAAAGCGGGGACTCACATCTTCTAAAAAAATCAACATGAGGTGAGTTTACCGACAATGAACTACCAACTAAACTCATTGGTTTGCAATGGTCAACTGAAGAAAGCATGAGGATTCACATCATCCATAAATGACCACTAGGGTGATATACAAACGGTAGCATGTGACCTAGGGACTAATGAGTGAGTGTCATGGGGTTGCTACATCAAAATTGTCTAAGACAAAGATTTATGAATGTGCTTGAAGGAAGGATCCAGGGAGACTCTATCCTAAACCTCAAGGATACTCGACTTGTTAGATCATGATGATTAGTTCAAGAAGAAAGCATGGGACTCACATCTTCTTAAAATAATCAACATGAGGTAGTTCTTGGATGGGGTGAAGACTACCAAAATATCAAGGCACTCATTAGTTTACAATGGTCAATAGTTGGAAGAAAGCGTGGGGACATCCTCCAATAAATGACCATTGGGGTAACATACTAGCAGGTAGCATATGAACTCGACCTGAGCGACTAATGAGTGAGTGCCATATAAGGCTTGCTCCCACATCAAAGTAACACGAGACAAAAGATATGTTTATTGTTTGTGCTTGTGAAGGAATAGGATGCCATTTGAGTTTTACACCTACCCTAAACACACTTGCAGTATGAAATGGTGCCAGAATGGCAATTCTTAGAAAGGATGTAACTTGGGTTCTCTTAACTTAGTTGTCTAATCAAATGATTCCTCTTGGGTTCTCTCACACATATGCCAATAGTCTGGGAGATTGTGTTTGAGTCATGAAGAGGATAGGATGTCTCTTGGGTTCTCTTACCATCTAGACACATTATAGCAGTTAGCAGACAAAACAAATAATGCTTCAAAGAAAATTTTGATGAATTGAATCATATTTTTATTCTTTTATTGATAATTATTTTCAAACATGATTTATGGGTAATATTTTTCAAATTGAGCCCATTATTTGGACAGTGTTCCCTTTACAATCAGTGAGGCTCCTCCTTGGTAAGCCTTCTCTATGACATAGGGGCCTTCCCAAGTGGGTTCAAACTTGCCTCCCATCTTTCGATGGGCAAAAATTGGTCTCCTTAATACTAACACATGTTCTCCTACTTGGAAAGACTTAGGGAGGACTAGCTTGCTATGAGCTTGAATCATTTTGGCTTTGTACAACTCAAGGTTTTGGCATGCCCGTAGGCGACTCTCCTCCAAACCTTTGAGCTCTTCTAACTGCAACTTTGCATTCTGCTCTATAGTGATCTTCCTATCTAATGCTATCCTTAATGATGGGTGTTTAACTTCTAAAGGTAGAATGGCTTTGGACCCAAACACTAAGGAAAACATGATAGATTGAGTTGGAGTTCAGTATGTGGTGCGGTAGGCCCACAAGGCTTCAACCAACTGCTCATTCCATTGTCATTTATTATCATTAAGCATATTCTTTAGTATTTGGATAAGAGTTTTTTTGAATGCTTTGTGGTAGTAGATGGTGGAGTATCTCCAATCTATACCATGTCTTCTGGCAAAGTTGTTGATCATGGTGCTTTTAAATGCATTACCATTATTGGTTATAATTCATTGAGGCACCTTGAACTTATATATGATATGTTTCTTAAAAGATTGAATCACATGCTATGTTATGACCTCTCTGAGTGGGATTGTTTCCGCCCACTTAGAAAAGTAGTCGGTGGCATCTAGAATAAACTGATGATCCTTAGAAGAAAGTGGATCGATCAGACCCACAATTTTGGTACACCAACAGTCAAATGGCTATGAGCTAATGTAGGGGTGCATAATGTTGTATGGTTGATGTAAGACCACATGTAGACTGATGGCATCTCTAGCTACATCCATGTGTAATCATTGAAGGCCAATAGTATCCTAGTCTCTTGATCCTTCTTTTCCTCTTCAGACTAGATTGATGCACTCCACATAAACCTAAATGTACCTAGGTTATGATGCCAAGGGCTTCATGTTTATCTAAACAACATAACCACATTTGATTGAAAGACCATCGGTACAAGGTGCCATCAATGAGAGCATAGGAGAGAGCTCTCTATTTCACCTGATGGGCTTGTGACTTTTCTTAGGTACAGGTGTTCAAATAGTATATAAATAGTTTCCTCTCACTCCTTATCTCCTTAAGGCGAAAACCTCCCCTTAAGAAGTCTCGATGAGTTTAGCAACAATAAGGGATTGGACTTGTCTATTTTAGAACCTTATCAGAATGGAGTCATCTTCCAGACCTGCCAAGTCTTTGGCAAGTCTTGCCAAAGCATCTTCACGTTTATATGAAACCTTATAGATGGTGACTTTGGGATTTGGGTAACTTTAATGGTATAGTTTTGGTAATGCTGGGTTTCAAAACTAGTAGGACCTTATGAAGAAAGCGTGCTGCATCAAAATACATCTCCATCAAGGTTGTCAATCTCTAGTTCATGATTTGTTGTTGGAATCCTCACTAATAGGAAAATCATGTAGGTGTGTCTGAAATCTACTAGTGCTTGTCCTTTTACTACATGGAGAACAAATGTGATATCAATTTGCTAGAGTATCATGGATAACGAGAACATCAGGATAGCATTGGCGTGTCATGAGATCTTGCTGGGTATCCTTGAAATCAAGTTCACCATATGAAAGCATATAGTATCAGCTTTTGGGATGCAAAGATTAAAGCTAAATGTTTCTCAATGGGTGGGTAATTCTTTTTAGGAATGGAGCGATGTGAGATAGTAGAGAGCACTCTCCTTCCCTTCATTATTGGCTTAGGCCAACAAAGCGCAAGTCATCTGGATAGTGTAGAGGATGGTGGTCGGATAGAGAGCTAAATGGTAACTCTTCACCATGGCTTGATATCTTGAGGCATCAGACACTTATTATCTAATTGAGACTTCAGTGTTGAAAATGAAATAAAGTGACAGTTATGCCACTATCCTTGAAAAGATCTTAATTGAGTTAAACTTTTAGGGGTGAAATTTCCAAGATAGCTTTGATCTTTTCAGGATCTATTTCTATTCCTCGATGTTGGACAAAAAACCCAAGAAATATCCCTGAAGCTACTCCCAATGTAGACTTCACGGGATTCATTTTGAGGTTATATTATCTTAACCATTCAAAAACTACTCTCAAGTTAAAGAGATGGTCTTCATTTTCTTTGCTCTTGATTACTAGATCATGAACATAGCACTCAACCTGATGATGGATGAGTTCATTGAAGATCTAAGTCATGGCCCGTTGGTATGTAGCACCATCATTTTTAAGGTCAAAAGGCATACCCCTATAATAATAGATTTTGATTGGGGTTTAAAAAGTAGTATTTCTTTTATCCTCGAGGGCCATCTTGATTTGGTTGTCGCCAGATGACCTATCTATGAAGGAGAAAACTACATGAGATGAGAAAAAAACCACCATTAGTTCTGGTAGGAAGAGGAAACTCATCCTTAGGATATGCTTTATTTAAATCCCTAAAATTGACGTAAATGAAAATTTGGCCATTCTTCTTTTTAACTGGGATGACACTTGCAAACTAGGTAGGATATTTTTCTTCCCTGATTAAACCAGCATTTATCAATTTCTTGACTTCAGAAATGACTTGTTGTTCGATTTCTAATCCCATGTGTCTAGGAGCTTGCTTGATAGGATTAACTCTAGGATCTATTACTAGTTTGTGGACTACTATGTTAGGATATAATCCAGGCATTTCTTCATAACTCCATGCAAAGTAGTTTTTAAACATAGTCAATATCCTAACTAATTCATTAGTTTCTTCTTCATTCAACAACGAACTAGTGTATGTGAGGCATGGATTTTCTTCTATCCTGAGGTTATTTCTTTAAGCTTGTCAATTGTTGAATGGATCTCCTCTTGAAATTTTGGTGGTGCATATTTGATTTGGAGATCATCTGGATCATCTGAAGTTTCTAAACACACATCATCATAAGAGTTAGTGTTGTGTAAAAAGAACCTATCAGACTCCAAATAGTTGGTGATAACTAAGCAGTAATCATCATCATCTACTGAACCCACTATACTGAATCCTAGTCCTGATCTTAATTGTTTATCCTTGCTTGTGTTGTTCCATAGCTTCTCCAAGTACTCTAACCTGTACTTAGACCATGTATAAGGAACCAAAACTTTCTTTGCAAGATTAAGAACATAAGGAGAGTACCAGTTAAAAGATAATTCTATTAATTCTTTGTTCGAAATATCCTCAAGTTCTACATGGTTTGGTTGGATGATGATCCCAAATAGAATCTTGAGTTTGACATCTGGAAGGCGAGGGGCTTCCTCTTACTAAATCTTTAACTTTTTGAGATGAAAGTGAGGTTAGAGCTAAGGTTCCTAATTGTTGCCTGATAGTTTTACATACATTTGATTTGAATACTTTTGTGCTTTTATGCAGGCTGGTATTTGTCATCGGCTCAGTGTCACCTCAATGAAACCTATTGAGAGGGTTGGTATACTAATTACTTTATACTTATCCTCTGGATTCCAAGTCTATGTGAATAGTAGGGGTACTCTTATGAGCTTAACCCTTATTGGTTGATGGCCAACCAGGGTCTTCCATTGACTACCTCTATGTCTGCCTCTACCTCTACCTAGTGGAGGTTGCACATCTACCACATGTCCATATGATGGAATGAGCTGTGGGTGGAATGTGATAGCTCTACTTCTTTAATTTCTTTTCTTGTTCACTAGATTTTATTTTCCTTTTTATTTTCTTTTTTCTTTTTTTCTTTTCTTTTCCTTAATGTTTGAATTTATCTAAGTTCATGAAAGGTTGTTTTGAGGAAGATAGTAGGCATATATCTCAACCTCTCTTATGGCTTTTCATCTCCTTTGACATAGTACTCAATCCCATCCTTCCTAAACTTGAAAGCTGGAGGGGATGGAATCATCTTATTCGATGTATCCAAGGCTCTAAGCAAAGAGTGATGAAGTATTCAAATCAATGATAAACTTGGCTTGATCTTTAGTCACCTATCTCAAAGGTAACTGAAACCTAATGCCTCTCTCCTTGTTCATTGAATCCTCTCAACATCATTGATCTCCTCAGTATGGAGATGTCAATCCTCAAATAGGCAAGTCTTTAGACTCATAATGTTCACACATACTGGATCACTTGAACTCAGCTTCTTTCAGTCTCTGTGTCGGATGGTTTATGCTCCATGTCAGTAGGCCTTCATCTTGAAAGTGATTCCGAGCTTCTGGAATAATGTGCCTCCTCTCCAATGGCGGTTACTAGCTAAGCATATTTTATGATCAGGAGAGCCTTGATTAATGATTCCCTCTCTTTGGATAAGATAAGGGTATATGCTTAGCAACAGATCTTTAAGTGAGAGGACATTGTAGCCCACCTTAGACTGATCTTCCACAAGCATATCCAAGGGCGAAGCATCCTATGAAGGAGCTTCTCATCATCTCAACAAATGACTTATTTCCCCTATCTTGAGTGTGCCATAGGAGGTAGAACCCCCACTCTGAGGTTGACTTTGGTGATCTCTTGTGGGGTAATGGAAGATTCTGCACATCAAGCTCATTGAGATTCTCCTATGGGACCCATGGATGATTCTAAGTCTATCTCAAAGATGAACTTATTGAGAGAAGGAAGTCAACTGAAATGAAAGATCTTATTATAATTTTATTTAGACTTGAAGAATTTTCATTAAATATATTTAGATAACCCATCAAAAGTGACATAGATATAATTCAAGCTAACTTTATTCTTTGATTTCTTGGATTTTGAAAGGCTAGTACAAATCAAGTGAAGTAAGTGGGGTGAGATTTGATGCCCTCATCCATACAAGATGTCTACTAGAAGAAGAGCTAGTTGAAGTAGAATTCACGATAGTTCTGCAATATCTTGGTGTGGTGAACTTTCGGTGGTTATCTCAGGATATCAGTTGGCTTAAGCAATCTTGGCGCTTTTCCAAGTTTGGCAGCAACTTCAAACCTTGATGTTGGATGTTTGAGCTATCTCGAGCACTGAAAAGTTTTTATTTTAGAAATAATTTTCTTAGAGGTGCGGGATAAGAGATGTCCCAACCTTCTTTAGTTTTAAAGGATGTAAGTATCCCAAGGATTACCCGATGGAACTAGATGGTTGTTCCATAAAGTATTCCTTTGGGATAACTATAGCCATTCTTGAAACTATGTTCAATCCTTGAATGAAAAGCAATCTTCCAAAACATGATGGTAAGGGGCAAAGTTAGCATCATTGCTTTTGCCTCTCACTCTAAGTTGGTAGCTAAATGCTTCTGAGATATTAAAGATCTTCTATTACCTCTCATAAATGAATAAGGCATAAGTTTATCCAAAAGAGTGGTAGACTACTAGTTGGTGGTAGTATGTGTATCGGTGTTGTTGATGATGTGGTGAGGAGGGTACAAGTCATGGAGAGTGGTAGTTGGTAAGCCGATGGTGGTAGAAGAGGTGGAAGTGATAGCTATGGAGCACAGGGTCTCTCAAACTACTTTTTGGCTGAATATTTCCCCTTATCTATTGCTATCACTGCCCCAAGCTTCTTCTTAAAAGCTTTTTATTGCTTATGCTTTATTAATTGAAAGGTGAGTGCTCCTCCTTGTAAGCTAAAATTGTTGATTAGCTTCACAAAAGTTTTGATCTTTGAAACCTTTGAGCATGAAAGGCGGCCATTGATATTCTTTGTAGAATCTTATGGCATGCTATATAGCTATGGTTTGCATTTCATACTAAAATTACACAATCTAAGAATGTAATCAATGAAGGACTCATCTAGATTTTGTTGAGCCACAACGAGATCACCTATAGTTACCCCTTATCGTGCTCCAGTAAACCTCTTGATGAAGAGTTGCTCCAACTCAACAAATGTCTTCACTTGAGTTAGCATACCAATCAAAGGCTATGCACTAAGCTATTGACAGAGATAGAAAGTAAAAAAAGTTACTGCAGATGACCCGCAATATCTTTTCGGGTTCCCATATGAAGCTTTTGAAAGGTGGTGTGAAACCCTTAGGATATTGGATGGCATCAAATTCCTCTAGTAGGTTCTACCCTTTGGAACTAATGATCCTCCTGGCTTGAGCCTTCTCTCACCTTGCTCTACCATGGTTCTAATATCTTTTTCCTATATGAGGTACTATCCACTACCTTCTTATATTTGGTCTACCCTACTCTCTTTAGGTAAAGTCTTGGCTGGATCAAGACATGCACCAACTCTAACTAGTCTCATATAGTAGGATGAATTGGGTGTGCTTGTTTCAAAGTGCTAGACTGCTAACAAGTCCTCAAGGCTTCCCATCCTATCTATTTGTTCATCTTTTTTTCTACTTCGGAGTGTTGGTAGGCTATGTCTTCTACCGCCTCAGCACCTTCCATAGTCTACTGCTCATGGAGGAGGGAACTCTGAGTATCTACCATGAGTACCCCTATTGAATCCTCTAATATCTTCATTTCAAATCAAGGATCTTTTCATCCTCTAAATGGCATATCCTAAGATTTCCTTCTTCCACTGATATTAGCTCGATGTCATTTAGGATTGGTCCAACGACAGGCATGAAAGATCAGTGTTAATGGGATCTTGTCATGAACATATAATAACCTGAAGCTATGGTGATTGATCTTTGAGGACTACACTCACTAGAGGAAAGATACTCTATTTACTAGATCTGAGTGGCACTCTTAGGATGATCTATAGCATATGGGTGGTGAACCTCTTCCTCCCTCTGTTAGACTATCTCCACTGCGTGATGGTGGTGGTGATCGGATGACTACTATGCTTCAAGGTCACCATTCCTTCCTCACCATAACTGGAGCAGAAGGTCAAGAAAGAGAGCTCGACCTTGCCATAATAGGTGGTGTAGATGGGACAAGATCTCTCTATCATAGCCGGATCACCAACAGGGTTCTCTTCTCCCCTGATGTGGCCTTCATGGCCTTGGCTTGAATAGTAGATACTGGGACATGTATAGGAGATAACGAATGAAGAGAATAGCAGTGTGGTGGAGGCACCACCAACTTTCATGGGATAGGAGTTCCTCTCCTATGATGCATAATCCCCGTGAGTAAGATATTGTCAGTATGGTTGAGGGTGGCCTTGATGGAAAATCCATAAGTAAGAGGCTGACTATCAGGCTACCTCCTGACTAGTCTTGAACATGAATGAGGCCTCTCACCCTCTCTCTAGCTGCCCATGCTATGGGATAACTAGTCTCAAATCAAATTAATCCCTAGATTGTGAATAGCTCGCCTACTCGATAAAACGGTCGGAGGTTGGCATCTGACCTCCTCTCACTTAGTGCTTGAAACTAAATCCAGCGGAGGTGAAGCAAATCTTAGCATCCTCTATATGACCTATAGAGGGTGGAACTAGTTTTCACTAGCAGGAAACCATCAGAAACTCCTTGATAACAAACTAAGTGGCTGCCTCCAACTCCCTAGCAATGTGAGTGTGATACTACTTGATAATGTGGTTCTTATTTCTTTGTTGGGTCTAGGTAGGTTTTGTAGACCCAACCTCAAGCAGGGAGACAATCCTTAGAATCGGGGAGCCTTCCCTTTTGGGAGCTAGTGAGTGGTACTAGCCCTAGCGGGTAGCATGGGGAACAATGGTGCTAATAGATCTACTGCTATGAGAACTACCATAGCCTTCCTCTTTGAGGGATCTTTAATTAGATGGCATGTGATCGGATGACCGCTTTACCCCGGTCACCACACTCTTGCTAACTTGTCGTGAAGGAGTTCCCTCATATGTAATCCTTCCCCTCAAAGCCTCTTTAAGTGGATGAGGTGGGCATAATGTCATGAAAGGGATCAAGGCCAAATCCATCCCATGAAGAAACGTGAACACATACTTTTATGCTGCCATTGCAATCAACTGAAACTAACATTGATTGAAAGTCTGCAATGTTGAAAATTAACTCGAATCATATTTCTATTTTGTTGATTTTGAATTTGAATTTTATAATTTGAACCCACACTCAACAACTAGAAAGTGTTAAGTGGGGCTCAAATGGATTTAGAAAGATTTTGAGATTGATTGGAAAGGAATTTTTGAATGTAGAATCCACTTTCAAAAAATTTGGGTATGTTGAAAATGGGTTCAAATATTTTTGGAGAGATGCTTCCATAGGTTCATATTTGAATTGTGATATTTTGATTTTGAGGACCCTTTATTTAACAAATTTGAGTATGTTAAAATAAAGGGTCAATTTAATTTATTTTGGATTTTTGATTTTGGAATTTACTCACTTAGCAAATTTGGGTATGCTAGGTGAGGTGTTTCATCTTTTTCTTTGTTTGCTTTGTTTTGTGAATCATTTGTGATTTAAAATGGAATCCTCATTTAACAAATTTGGTATGCTAAATGATAAATTTGAGTGTATTATTTTAATTTTTTTCTTTTGAAAATAGGATTCTTAGCAAATTTAGTATGCTAAAAACCCTAATGTATTTTTTTCTTTTCGATTTGATTTTGAAAATAGGACTCTTAGCAAATTTGGATATACTAAGGAAATTTTAATTTGTTTCTTTTATTTTTGATTTGATTTTGAAAATTTAACTCTTAGCAAATTTGGGTATGCTAAGGAAATCCTAATGTGTTTCTTTTTTTTTTTTTTGAATTGATTTTGAAAATAGGATTTTTAGTAAATTTGGGTATGCTAAAGAAATCCTAATGTGTATCTTTTTTTTTTTTTTGGATTTTCTTTTAAAAATGGAGGTTTCACTTTAGCAAATGTGGTATGCTAAAAGGAAGTTCCAATGTGTTATGACTTTTGTTTTGAAAATAGAGACTTCACTTTAGCAAATATGCCAAAATAAAGTTCCAATGTGTTTTGAATTTTTGAAATGGAGATTTTCCTTAGCAAATTTGAGTATGCTAAATGAAATTCCAAAAATGTGTTTCAAATTTTGTTTTGAAAATAGATACTTCACTTTAGCAATATGGTATGCTAAAATGAAGTTCCAATGTGTTTTGAATTTGTGAAATGGAGATTTCACTTAGCAAATTTGAGTATGCTAAATGAAATTCTAAATGTGTTTCAAATTTTGTTTTGAAAATGGACTTTACTTTAGCAAATATGGTATGCTAAAAATGAAGTTCCAATGTGTTTTAATTTTGTAATGGAAATAGCAAATTGAGTATGCTAAATGAAATTCAAAATGTGTTTCAAATTTTGTTTTGAAAATGGAGACTTTTTCAAATATGGTATGCTAAAATGAAGTTCCAATGTGTTTTGAATTTTATGAAATGGAGATGTAAAATTTAGTATGCTTGAAATTTAAAATGTGTTTTAAATTTTGTTTTGAAAATGGAGACTTCACTTAGCATATGGTATGCTAAAATAAAGTTCCAAGTGTGTTTTAAATTTTTTTCTTTTTTGGTGTTTGTTGATTTTGAAAAGAGATTTCATTTAACAAATTGGTATGTAAGATGGAAATCAATTTATGTTTCATTTTTCAAAGATGTAGTTTTATGTGTGATTATTATTTTTTTTAAAGGAAATTCCAACCTAATCATATGGAATATGTTAAGAGGGATTTTAAAATAGTGTCATTTTATTTTGAAATTAAATCTTCATTCAATAAATTTGGGTATATTGAATGGAAATGTTCATATGTGCTTTCTGAAAGTTTATTTTTGATTTTGATTGAAAATGAAACCTCCATTCAATAAATGTGGGTATATTGAATGGAGAGGTTTCATATGTGCTTTGGAATTTTTTTTTTTTGATTGGAAATGAAACCTCCATTCAATAAATGTGGTATATTGAATGGAGAGGCTTCATATGTGCTTTTTTTTTAAATTTACTTTTGATTTTGATTGGAGATGAAACCTCCATTCAATAAATGTGGATATATTGAATGGAGAGGTTTCATATGTGCTTTGAAAAGGTGAAAATTTTCAACTTAACACATGTGAATGGAAGTGGAATTTCAAAGTTGTGATTTTGCTTGAAGGTGTAACATCCATCCAACACATTTGGATGTATTGAATGGAAAGGCCATCTTCTTCAAATTTTATACATGATTGTTGGTTTATTTTCAAATGTTCCTACATGTAACAATTATGAAAAATGTTAGATGTAGTGCAAATATTTTATTAAGTGTATTTTGAAAAGCAAGACTTTTATGAAGGATTTATTTTTTCTTTATTTTTTTGGAATGAACCTTTCCTTACCATAAAAATGGTAAGGAGGAAGTCTTTAATTATTTTCTTTTTATTAAATTTTATTTTTACCCATTGGTACCCATTGGGGAGGATTTTAAGTCCAACACGGGTGAGGTCCTAAAACCTAAAGATGTTGGCTAGCTTAACTTAAGGATGAAATAAGCTCGTGCAAACAAAAGAAAGATAGTAGTAGATTCATACAAAAGTACAAACCACTATCGATAGAGACAAAATGATCATTTACCAAAGATGGAGAGATAAACCTTCTCTGAGTCACCAAAATCTTTGGTGAAATTATATTCTACCTTCATCTATCCCCTTTGGGAAAGATGATAAATGAAAATAAAAATATAACTTATTGGGACAGATCTATAGATGTTCTTATTAAGGTGATCGAGTACGATATTGAGGAAAGGTGTACTATCTCGAAAGATAGAAGTCACCACCCTACAGTGGACCTAATCACCTTAATAAGGACTCTAAGGACTATGGGTCTTCAAATATACAGATTCTTCCCTACTCTACATGAAAAGTAAAAGTAGGTTTATTTTAAAGCGGGTTGTTAAGTTATGGGAAAACCCATAGTTAATTACATCCTAAGGAATGGGATTCCTTAGGAATACTCTCGATTAAGGTAAATGATCATTGTCTCCAAAAATTTTTACAGGTAGGACTATCAATCGATTGGTTTATTTTTAGAGAGTCAAGCGGGATCAAACAAGAGGAGGGAATTCTTATCAAATGAAGATAAGTAGGGATGCTTAGGATACTAGGAAGCTTAGTATGCACCCAAACTATCCTATTGGGCTTTATATTTTTTTGAAATTGAATTGGTTTGTTTGAGAATTTTTTATTAGAAAGTTAGGGCTTACAATTCCTATACAAGGTCCTAGAAATGCCTAAGAGGTGAGGATATATGCTCATAACCTGCAAAGAAAAGTAGCAACCTCTGAACCTAAATATAAAGAGCTTCAGTGTGGGCCAAAAGCATGACCCAAATCTAAAGTAAAAATGGGTATTTTGTTTACCTCCATAAGAGATGATAAACCACCTAACTGTTGGACTTAAAATCACTTTGGGGTGGCTGCCAACTAACTCCTCCTATAATTTTAAAATATGTAGGCAAGTCAAATTCTTTTGTAAGATAGCTAAGTTATTGTTTATTTACAAAAAGACTAAATCTATAAACAGTCTCCGTAAGAGACTAGATCATGTAGGGTATGAGTTAATAACTTAAATCTAATACAAATTATTTTATTATGTTTTATTTTCATTTTGGATATTAAATTTGACACAGTCTTTAGGATTCATATGCATAATGCATGAGAAATCAGATTATGGGCCAAAATCAAGATAAGGAGGTGTGTTTCCACCATGGCTCTCAAGGTCAAGCCAACTCTCAGCAAGGTGGTGCCCTCCAATCAAGAGTGAAACAATATGCTTTTTATGCAAGATGTGAGAAAGAAAATACAACATCTAGCTTTGGGGTTGCTAATTATTTTATCTTGATTTATAGCCTAAGCTTTAGATGAGGTTATGAGTTATTTATTTGTAGTTTGAATTATTTTTATTGGATAGAAAAAATTATTTTCCTAAGAGCCTAATCATCATCCAGGACATACATCAAAGCAAGGCAGAAACTAGGAGAAGATGCCATCTTAATGCTTAAGCTAAACAAACATCAATCGGTTTATAAAGCTAGCACAAAAAAAAGTCATTTGTGGTGGGCTCCATAAACCCAAAAACAAATTGCGGAGCCAAGCTCTTCCATTATACAACACTGATTATAAATGAATTAAATACAATCAATAAGAATTCATTGTTATGGGGGACTTCATTCTTCATTCTTCATAATTCTTTCTTCTTTCTTCTTTTGGTTGGTTGGAATGTGGTTTCTCCAAAGGCTTCACATGGTACATAATGCATAGCCTTATAATATTCATCTAATACCCTATAACAATTATTCCAAAATCCTAATTGCAAAATTACATGAAAATGGGAAAAAAAAAAAAAAAACACTACAAAATAGAGATTAGCTCAATAACCATACAATCCCAAGCATGTATATGTATAAATTGGACTTACACATGGGTAAAGTCCACGCCTATTTTGGATTATGCTTAGGGGTATAAGCACACATAGCAAAAATTTATATTTTTTATAATTAAAACATCCAATCCTAGAAGACAATGGTTAGACTAAGATCACCTACCATTCAGTCTATGAACATATACCCTATCATCTAGACTACATTACATAAAACAAATACAAACCATGCGCCCTAACTAAAGCTAGAAGTGGTGACTTAGCCTAATGTATGTTATTTAAGGTTTGTGTGGTATGCTTAGCTAGGCTTTAAGGTTAGATTTTTCTAAGTATGAAAATGTTCAACTTAGGTGGTTTCATTTAAGTGATTTAGTTGATTTGGTTGATTTTATTTTGTATTTTGATTTGGTTTGAATGAACCTACAATTAATTACTAAGTTGTAAGAGAGAAAGAAAAGAGAACTTCTCTTTCCTCCCAACCTTAAGTAATTTCTAAGGTAGATTCATATTTGATTTTTGTTTAGTGAATGTTTTGTTATGTGTTTTGATTAATCCTAAGTTTAGATTTTTTTCCTAAACAAACCTATTAAAAGAAAGGCATTTTAAGATTAAGTAAAGTGAAATACTATCACAAAACACACAACACTTTATTTCTTTCCCAACATGTGTAACATGCATACGGATGGACCATAAGCATATCTATACATGCAAATGGAAATGTTTAGCACACCTTCATGATGAATGCTAAGTGATATTGTTTAAAGAAAATTTGGAATGTTTCATGTATGCATGATTTTGTTAAGTAGAAAGAGGATTCTTTTATCCATTTTCATATGCACATTTACAAGTATAAAGACATAAGTGAGCATGCCATTGTTAGAACCGGGGTAAGGTACAAGACCTAGGGCTACTTAAAACCTCACCAGGGTTGTCCAGACTAATATACCACTTCTCTTAAATACATGTGCATGTACAGAAAGAAATGCATGGAAGAATCATCAAAAGTTTATGTTTGTTTGATGTTGGTTTGATTGTTTTGTTTATATGGGTGATGGAATTCTTCTTAAGTCATGACATAGGAGTGTATAGGAATGGATTTAAGCAAGTGTTATGTCCTTTTCAAATGGACTATACACTTGGCAAATCCTATACAATTCTATGTTAAGAAAGAGAGGAGAATCACATAACACATTTTATACTCACATGCAAGCTTATAAATAATTATAAGTAGCATACCTTTTAGTTATGATATTTGATTTATAAGTTTTGAAAATAATTTTGGATTTAATAGTGATAATAGCCATTCATATTCTTACTTTAGCCAAAATATGCAATTTGACATAAAATAAATATTTCATTTTAATTTGATTTCTAAATGGCATGAATGCATGATTTTCATATGACATTCATATTTATCATGCTAGGAAAGAAATAAAGTGATGAAAGCATGTAAATTCATTCACCTAATTAATTCTAAAGACAATCTTATGAAATAGGATTATTTAAAGCAAATCAAATTTATTTTAAAGAGATTTTTAGTTTTGTTTGAATTTGATTTGAATTTGGGAAATGTGAAAGAGTTTGCTAGTCCTAACCCATTTCCTCCATGTGTGAGTTTATTTAGTTTATTTTAGAACCATTAGATGATTTTATATTTTGTTTAGGTTAAGGTGTGAATTAAGTGCATTAATTACACCCACTCTAACATATTTAATCAAATAATTATGAGCCAATGTATGAAATAAAACCACACAAGGAATTTAAATCAATAATGCACAGGATGAAAGCCTAATGCAATTGGCTCACAATTAATGATTAATTAAGCTAAAAGGTTTAATTTAAGTACTTTCATAACCCTTCCCACACATGTGGGTTGGATTTTTAAGTAACTTAGGTTATTGAACACCTAAGCACCTACCCAAGATGAATTGGTTAAGTTTTGGAATGTTTTGAAAATTTTATGTTAATTAAGTAGGTGATTAGTGGATTAAATTAAGTTTATATTAAGAAAGAAAGGGGTTTAAGGAATAGCTTAGGAAAATATCCCAAAATTATTTCCATAGACCTATTTTTCACTTAAGTGAAGCTTAATTAACTTAATAAAGGGATTAAACCACTATTCACATATTTAATTAAGCTTAATTACATTAAGAGAGTGATTAAGGATTCATTAATTGATTTCCTAATTAACTCATCAATAAATCCCAAGAAAATTAGGGGTAGAGGTCATCCCACTAAATGCATCTGAGAAATTTGAAATGAATTAATGAAAAATATTAGGGAGTAATTAGTTATTAAATTTTAAAAAAATTAAGGAAAATGCACTATTTAAAATTTATTAGAAATAATTTTAGTGAATTCCTTAATGAATTATCTTCATAATGCATTTTTATTTTTTGTATTTTTAATTTTTTGTAGATTTAGTTATGTTATTTTGAAGATTAGTGATTAAGGAATTAATTAAAACCCTAATTATATAACTAATCCCATAAATGCTGGATGAACTCTTACACATGCTTTCCACGTGGCAATATTCATCACTTAAGTTATCACATCCCAATGTTAGCGGTTATGCATTTTTCCTCCGTCATCAGGATGCATGGGTTGGATCAAACTACGATTCTTAAAGATAAATCCATGGATCATGCATCTTCTTGATCATCCATCCAAAACCATTGCATAAATGGATGGTCCATGATCCTAAGTTTATGGTGGCATCATCCACTCTAGGGCAAGATGAGCTCGATTGAGCTCATTGAACTCAAACTCAACCCACACCATCATCATCATGCAAGACATCCAATGGTCAAAATGCAATGGGGTGAAAATTTCTTTCAAAGGACCAAACACTTCCTATTCTAGGCTGGTTTGAAGGCATACCCGAGGTCACCAGCTCCCAAAATGAGGTAGCTTCATCTAGTGGAGACGAAGCCCTATTGAAAGTTTTAAGGCTTAGGATGAAGTGGATCTTCCAATGGACCAAGGTGGGCTTCAATTTCTTGCGGCCTTGATCAAACACCCCTCTCCCGTGCCTTGAGAACTTGGATGAAGCTTTGGATCAACTCGATTAGGTCCCCTCAAGGTGCTTGAAGGAGGAATTGCTAAATTGAGTATTGAATGGGATTGAATTCCTTGCTACCCTATTTTTTTAGCATGATAAACGAGAAATAGAAATGAAAAGTGCTCTAGAGGCTTGGAGAAGCTTGAGGATGCTTGTTCAGTTCCCCAGCTTTAATTGAATGTGAGTGTGTTGGATTTAACTGAAATTAGGGGGAGTATATCTCCCTTTAGGTGGATCGAAAGGTCAAGCATAGAGATGCTATTTTGATTCACCCTATGCAATGGGTTTGTTAGGCCATTTAGGGTGGCATGTGATTCATTTTGGCGAGGAGGTAGTGGAGAAGTTTCCATGTGCTTAATTGAGTGGAGGAGGATCCCAAGTGCTCAATTTCTAAGGGTGGTGGTTGGGTTTGGCTCAAACCCATTGTCATCATGCTCACTAGTGTCCATGGAGTCCACTAAGAGGGTGCCAAGTGACCATGAAGAGGATTTGACCAAATTCAAGTGAATTTGGCCAAGAATTACCCTTGATCCTAGGGGTAAAATGGTCATTTGGCTTGGATTTTAGTTTGCATATGTTTGGTATGATTTTAAAATGGGTTAGGCCAAGTTTCAATTAATTTGGAATTGATTTGATCATGATTTGGCTTTGACCCATTTAGGTCAAAATGGGTCAACTTGGTCAAGTTGACCAATTGGTCAAATTAGGTCAAAGGGTGGGTCAAGTTCATATGACTTGATTTGGTATCTTTATTTCCAATCAATTTGGTTTATATTTGATTTGCTTCATTTGATTTCATTTAGGTCAAATGGGTCAAGTTGACTTTTGACCCATTTGACCTTTTGGGTTAGGTCATGGGTTGGTTTAGTTTCATTGGTCATTTGAAATGTATTGGTATCTTTGTTTCCAATCAATTTTGTTTAGTTTGATTTTGGCTCAATTTGACCTTTTAGGTCAAGTTGGGTTCAAGGTCAATGGGCAAGGTTGGGTCTAGTTGGCCAATTGAGGCTTTGGTCAAGTTAAGTGATTTGGAATGAACTTGACCCATTGGTTTCAATCAATTTAGCTTAGATCAAATTTTGACATATTTTGACTTTTAGGTCAAGTTAGGTCAACTTGGGTCAACTGGCCAATTGGGCTAGGCTCAAATGATACTTGGTCAAGTTCAAACATTGATCAATGGTTTTGATCAATGGTTTCAATCAATTTGGTCTGGATTTTGGCTAGTTTAGGTTTCATTTTTGCTAAGTGTTGACTTGGTTAACCATTGGGTTTGACTTGGTTTGACCCAGTTTGAGTGATTGATCATCTCATGATGATTGTTGCTCACAATGTGAGGCCAAGGTGGGCTTAGTTCAATCTAATTTGGCTAGGATTTGTATTTGGCTCAAAAGAGGTACTTTAGGTCACTTTGGGTCAAGTGAGCCTAAGTGGGTCAATTGACTTGATCAAGGCTTGAATCAAGTTTGGTTGAACTCACATATGGACTTATGATTGAAATATAAATCCATTTGCAAGTGATTTGGAGTCAAATAGGTTTTGATTCATTTGACAATTTCAAGTTCAAAAGGGTGAACATGAGTTTGATTTGGGTTTGATTTTTTGAATTTAGTTTTGATTTGATGATTGAAGTTTGTATTTATATTTGGATTCATGATTGAAGGATTAATTGAATCATGAAGAAAATCAAGAGTTTGGCTTGATTTGAATTTGATTAGTTCAAGAATTTGACTTGAAAGGCTTAGGTTGAATTTTGGTTGAATTTGGATTTGAGCTTTGAAATGATTTTGGATATTTGAATTTATATTTTATGAATATTGAGAATATAAATGAGATGAAAAATTTCATGAATTTGAATTGATTTGGATTTGAATTAGGTTAAGTCCATAAGAATCAAAGCAACTTAGGAAGGATTTTTCAACTTGGAATTTCAATCATAAGCTTCAATCATTTGGAATTGGTTTGAGTTTGGAGAAAATCAATTAAGTTGGAATTTAAGGTTTGAGAAAAATCAATCAAGTTGGAATTGATTTGAGTTTTGTTGATTTGATTTGGAGTTTGACTTGAAGGAAGGAAGTGAGGAGTTGGTTCAAGCTAAGGGATAGGAAAATTTTCCTAACACCCCTAAGGCATGACCTATTCCTATGGCTAACTCTTCTAAGTCTCTAGGGTTAGGTTGAGTGTTCACCTAATCACTAGAAGTGTCTTAAGACTAAGGAAACTCTTAGTGTCAAAGAGAAATCCTATGTCTAAGATGGAGGGGTTGAGAGCTCATTCTAAAATGAGGTCAACAGAGGTAGATCCATTTCTGACAATATTTTACTTGCCCAAGAATTAATTCATGATCTTGATGCCAAGACTAGAGGTGGCAACATTCTTTTCAAATTAGATATTACTAAAGCCTTTGAAAACATTTCTTGGGATTTCCTTTTCCATATTCTAAATTTATTTGGGTTTTCTGATAAATTTATTTTTCTTATTAAATATTGTATTAATAATGCGGTTTTTTTTTTGCTTAATGGGGAAGCCTTGGGTTTCTTTCCCTCTTCCCATTGCTTATGATAAGGGGATCCTTTATCTTGCTTTATTTATTATTATTGTTGAGTACTTATCTAGAAGCATCAATGATTTATTCTTAAACAATCTAGTATGTACTACAAAACTCTTGGTGGTCTTCTGTTTCCCATTTAAGTTTTGTAGATGATTTCATTATTTTTTGCAATGCTTCTATTCATCACATCAAGCATCTCAAGTCTTTAAATAAATAAATTTAGTAGAGAAAGTGGTTTCTCTATCAATGATAACAAAAGTTGTTTTTATCACTTCCTCTAGTATCTCCAATAATAAAATCAATCAAATCTTGCATATCACTAATTTTAAACATCAACACTTACCTCTTTAGTACTTGGGTCCTCCACTCTTGAAAGCAAACATTCCCATCTCTTTGATGTTAATTCAAAAAATTCAAATAAAATTTATGTTTGGGAATTCCATTTACTTTCCTTTGGTGGTAGGCTCACTATCCTTAAAAGCACTCTCAACTCAATGCCTCTTTATTTGATTCAAACTATTATCCCCACTAATGCTACACTTATCGAATTGATCTTTGCTTAACAAATTTTTTTTGGGGCTTCAATAATTCTACCAAAAGAATGCATTGGACATCTTGGCATAAATGTTGTGGTCCTTTGGGAGAAGGTGTTTTTGCAAGCTTATTCATGAAGCTCTCACTGCCTTCTCTCATAAGCTCTAGTGGAATTTTAGAAAGAATGATAGCCTTTGGGCTAAGTTTATAATGGAAAAATATTGCCAAGGTAAACACCCCCTTAACTGTGCTTATAAAGTTGGTGACTCTCGGGTTTGGAAAAGACTTTGCTCCATTAAATGGGTTGCCAAAACATTAATATCTTGGGGGTATTCAGTCGAGTTCTTCCTTCTTTTGGCAAGACAATTGGATTGGCAATGGCTCTATTGACACCCTTTTATCTACCCACTCTACTACTGCTATCAAAGTTAATTCTTTTTAGCTTAATAATAATTGGAATGAAAGCAAACTTGAGAATTATATCCCTATTTCTTTTTTGACAACTTTAGAAATATCCCCATTTCTTCTAACAAACCTAACCAAATTCTTTTTAAGCTTTCTTATAATGGTGACTTTGTTCTTAAAGAGGTTTGGAATTTTATTAGAATAAAACAAAACCCCTCTAATGTTTTGTTAAACTTTGGAATAATATCATTCCCATTTCTATTCGATTTTAGCTTGGAGGATTTTGAATAACTTTATTCCTATGGAATCTTTCTAGACTAAATGGTTTTACTTACCTTCAAAGTGCTATTGTTGCTTTCATGTTGAAAATATAAATCATGTTTTGTCAATGGTGCTATTGCTTCTAAATTATGGTTTTGGTATGATGATTTATTTAATACTAATTATTTTCAAGGTTCTCTTTCTTTATATCAACTTCTTGAAGTCTATTTCAAAAATATAGTGAAAGGCCATATTAAAGTTTTAATTGATATTACCCTTATCGGTTCATCTGGATGGATAGAAATGATGCTAAATATCATGGTATTCCTATGAACCATAAAGGATCCCTAGAACTAAAGAAAAATTCATGCTCTTTTTATTGCCAGTCTTCTTAGTAATATTCATTTTAGAGGTTAAAAATTTGTGGCTAAAAATTGGGTATCACTCTGCATGAGTTTGACTCTTATAAAAGTGCTAAGATTATCCATTGGATAAAACTTAAAGACAATTTGATTAAAGTGAATACTAATGGTTTTGTTGCTTCCAATAAATATGGGTGGTGGTATCCTTAGGGATTCTAAAGGTACTCATATGTGCTTTTGCCTATCCTCTCAAAGCCTTCTATTATTTTTTGTTGAGCTTATGGTTGTTAAAAAAGCTATTGAAATTTGTTTGAATAGAGGTTTCCTCAACATGATTGAAGTTGATGCTCTCTTGCTTCTTGACATGTTTAATTCCAATAGAAATGGGAATGCTTGAATTATCTTCTTAATCATACTAAAATCTTCTTTCTCAAGTTTGTTTTAAAATTTCTCATCCTTCATTGAAGGTAATGCTTGTGATTACTTGGCTAACTTTGGTGCCAACTTAACTAAGTTCACTTTATTTGACATAAAAACTTTGCCTAAACTATTAAGAGGTTTGGTTAATCTAGATAATGCTAGATTGCCTTATCTCAGATTATAAATTCTTGGCTTGGCTTTTGCTATTGATTTTTTATGATCTTTTGCTTTTGGTTGCCCATTATTAAACCCTCTTTGTGTTTTTATTGGCTCTTTTATTTGCTTTGTTGGTGGAGGATATAAGCACTCGTGTTTTTCTTTTTTCTCTTATTTGTCTCTGGTTTGTGTTGTTACTCCTATCATATGCTTGCTCCTTTTGATTTTGTTATTCCTTTTTTGGTGGTGGCTTTGGTGGTGCTCCTACTGCATTGTTAATATCCCTGATGGTTGGTTGATTATCTTCCTTATTGGGCTTGGTTGTTGGTGGCTTTGTGGTTGGTTTATGTTTGTTTGGAGGATTTTGAAGCCTTCTAGATACGACTTTGGATGATGGGCTACACGAGGTATGCTGGCTATGATGGCCTTGATGTTTCCCACTCTTTCTTCTTTTGGTTGGTAACACTATATGTAATTGTAACTCTTCTCCTAAAGTTTGGATGCTTACATATAGTGTTGCTCTTTGAGATGATTGTAATTGAACCTGAACCTTTTCTTTACTTTACTCCTTTTATTTGCTCTTACTTTTTATGCTTGCTTAATTGTACTCATCCTTTCAAAAGTATGTTGTAGATTTCTTTTATAGGCTAGGAGAGTCTTGCAGGTGGATCTTGCTAGTATCAGACAGACCAAATGAAGTTTGTTGATGCTTATATGGATTTTTTGTTGTTGATTTTTTGGTTTTTTTGCTTTATTTCCTTCAATATTGAAATATTTAGGGGGTTTATTTCTTTAGGATTTATTGTAGCTCTTTGAGCATTAGCTTAGAGAGTTACCCCTCTAGGACTTTGTACTTTTCTTTATGGCAATAAAATTTCTTTAATTTCCATGAAAAACCTAAACCTAAACCATAAACCTAATACAAATCAACCTAAAAAAACAACCCTAAACCCTAATACCTAAAATCTACAACCCTAAACCCTAAACCCTAAAACCCAAACCCTAAACCTAAACCCTAAACCCTGAACCCTAAACCCTAAAAACCTAAAAACCTAAACCTAAACTAAATAAAACCTAAAAAAGAAAAAAAAAAAAAACCTAAACCTAATTAAAATATAAAAAATAAAATAAAAACTAAAACCTAAACTAAACCTAAACCTAATAAAAAAAATAAAACTAAAATAAAATAAATAAAACTTAAATAATAAAATAAAATAAACCTAAGAATAAAACCTAAATAAAATAAAACTAAATGTAAAATAAAATAAAATAAACCAAAAAAAAAAATAAAATAAAAAACTAAATAAAACCTAAAACTAAAAAATCCTAAAATAAACCTAAAAAATAAATATAAAACCTAAAACCTAAACTAAAAATAAACCTAAACTTAAAATAAAATCCTAAACCTAAACTAAAATAAATAAAACCTAAACATAAACCTAAAATAAACTAAAACTAAACCTAAACCTAAACTAAATCAAATAAAATAAATGAAAAATAAACCTAAACCTAAACTAGAAAATAAAACCTAAAAATAAACCTAAAATGAAAACCTAAACCTAAACCTAAAAAAAATAAAATAGAAACCTAAACCTAAACCTAAAAATAAAAATAAAAAATATAACTAAACTAAAAATAAACCTAAACCAAAACCTAAACCTAATAAATAAACTAAAATAAATAAACTAAAAAAATAAACTAAACTAAATAAAATAAAAATATACCTAAATAAAATAAAAAATAAAATAAACTAAAATAAATATAAATGAAAATTAAGTAAACTAAATAAACCTAAACATCGATTTACTTAATTTAAAAAAAAAAAAAACCCTAAACCCTAAACCTACAACACTAAACCTACAACCTTAAAATTTAAATCCTAAACCCTAAACCCTACTCTCTAAACCCTAAACCCTAAACCCTAAACCCTAACCCTAAACCCTAAACCCTCCCTAAAGTAACTAAATAAATAAAAAAATAAACCTAAACCCTAAAACTTAATAAACCTAAACCTAAACCTAAACCCTAAGAATGGGAAGAACCTTGATGGTAAGAACATCACCGTCAACTAGCTCCCTAGATCTGTGGTGGAGGCTAAGGTGAAGGTGATTATGGTGGTGGGTGATCGAGGTTGTGGATATGAAGGTGGTGGTTCTAGAGGCGGGAGGAGCCACGAAGGTTACAGCTGTGGTGGTGGCGGAGGGAGAGATCGGGATATGATGGCGGATCCTACTACTCGAGAGGATGGGGTGGTTCTGAAGGGAACTGGAGAAATTGAAGAATAGTCGATCCGATCTGCTACTTATGGAACTGTGTCTTTACATTAGAGACAGTTTTAGTTATCTAAGGTTTTTGATTTGCTCTATGCATGCTCATTTTTTATCTATGTCATCGCTTGTGTCTTAGAAAACTTGGTGTGTTAATTAGTTAATAAAATCAAAAGAAGAAATGTTGAATCTGAATTTGTTCTCTATTTGAAAACAAAAAAACAAAAAAAAAACCCTAAACCCTAAACTAAAACTTGAACCTTAGACCTAAAACCTAAACCCTAAATCGTAAACCCTAAACCCTAAAACCCTAAACCCTAAACCCTAAACCCTAAACCCTAAACCCTAAAATGTAAACCCTAAAACCTAAACCCTAAACCCTAAACCCTAAACCCTAAACCCAAACCCTAAACCCTCAACTAACCCTAAACCCTAAACCCTAAAAGCTAAAAACCTAAACCTAAACTAAATAAAACCTAAAAATAAAATAAAAAAAGCTAAATCTAAATAAAATAAAATAAAAAAATAAAAAAAAACCTAAACTAAAATCTAAACCTAAACTTAAATGTAAAAATAAAATAAAATAAAAAATAAAAACTAAACTAAAATAAAATAAATAAAAACTTAAACTTAACTAAAAAATAAAAACTAAACCTAAAAGTAAAATAAAATAAACCTAAAATAAATGAAATAAAAACCTAAACCAAAAAAATAAACCTAAAAAGAACTAAAAAATAAAACCTAAACCTAAAATAAAAATAAAATAAACCTAAACCTGAACAAAATAAACTAAACCAAAATAAATAAAATAAAAACTAAACATAAAATAAACTAAACCTAAACCTAAACCCTAAATAAAATAAAATAAACTAAAAATAAACCTAAACCTAAACTAAAAAAATAAAACCTAAAAATAAACCTAAAACCTAAACCTAAAAAAATAAAATAAAAACATAAACCTAAACCTAAAAAAAAAAAATAAAACCTAAACATAAAAATAAAATAAAAATAAAACTAAACTGAAAAATAAACCTAAACCTAAACCTAAACCTAAAAAATAAACTAAAATAATTAAACTAATCTAAAAAAAATAAAATAAACCTAAATAAATATAATAAAAAATAAAGTAAAATTAATAAAC
>JAKCPB010002124.1:0-65345 GCA_021442155.1 Cymbidium sinense | reverse complement strand
AATGAGCTAATAAAAAAACAAAATAAAAAACTAAACTAATAAACTAAACCTAAAAACTAATAACTAACTAATGACTAAACTAATAACTAAAACTAACAAATAACTAAAAGTAACTAATAACTAATAAAAACTAATAATATTAAAAATAACTAATAATAACTTAATAATAATAAACCTGAAATATTAAAACTTAAAACTAATCAAACTAGTAAACTAAACTAATAAAACTAATAATTAATAAACTAATAAAAACTAAACCTAATAATAAACTAAACTAACTAATAAAAAACTAACTAATAATAATAATAATAATAATAAACTAATAAATAAAACTAACTAAAAAACCTAATAAATAAATAAAACTAATAAAAACTAAAAACTAAAACTAAATAAACTAAATAACTAATAGCTAATAATAATAACTAAAAACCTAAAAACTAAAACTAAAACTAACTAATAATAACTAATAATTAATAAACCTAAATAACTAATAAACTAAAACTAATAACTAATAATAACTAACTAAAAACCTAATAACTAAATAATAATAATAATAAAACCTAAAAACCTAAATAATAAACTAACTAATAAAACTAATAAAACTAATAAACTAATAACTAATAAAACCTAATAACTAAACTAATAACTAATAAAATTAATAATAATAAACTAACTAACTAACTAATAAATAATAACTATATAATAAAAACCTAAAACTAAAACTAATAACTAAACTAAAAACTAACTAATAATAATTAAATAAAACTATTAAACTAAAAATTATAACTAATAACTAATAACCAATAACTAATAATAATAATCTAATAAAACTTATAAACTAATAAAACTAATAATTAAAGATAATAACTAATAAAAGAACTAACTAATAAATAAATAACTAAAAAACTAATAAATAACCAATAACTAATAAATTAATAAACTAACTAAAACTAATAACTAATAAATAACTAATAAATAACTAATAACTAACAAAGCTAAATAATAAATAATAACTAAACTAAAACTAATAATAGTAACTAAACTAATAACTAATAAAGAAAAAACATAAAAAACTAAAACATAAACTAAATAATAAACCTAATAAACTAAAACCTTATAATAACTAATAATAACTAAAACTAAACTAATAATAAAACCTAATTAATAACTAAACTAACTCACTAATAACTAACTAATAAAGAACTAATAATAACTAATAACTAACTAACTAAATAAATAACTAAAAAAATGAAAGAAAACTAATAAAACTAATAAAAACTAAACTAATAAAACTAATAAAACTAATAACTAAATAATAATAACTAAAATTAAATAAACTAACTAAACAAACTAAACTAAAAAACTAACTAAACTAAACTAATAACTAAACATAAATAACTAATAGCTAATAATAAAATAAATAACTAATAAATAACTAAAATAACTAAAACTAATAACCTAACTAATAATTAATAACTAAACTAATAAACTAATATACTAACTAATTAATAACTAACTAATAACCTAACTAACTAACTAATAAAAATAAAACTAAACTAAAAACTAATAGCTAACTAAAGCTAAAATAACTAAATAATAAAACTATTATGATAAACTAAAGTAATAACTAAACAAACTAATAATAATAATAAATAGTAACTAAAAAACCTAACTAAACTAATAACTAATAACTAAAACTAATAACTAATAAACTAAACTTATAAACTAATAACTTAACTAGCTAATAATAACTGAACTAATAAATAATATAACTAATAAACTATTAACGAACAAACTAATAATAATGAAATTAAACTAATAAAAACTAACAAAACTAATAAAACTAATTATAATAACTAATAATAAAAATAATTAATAACTAATAAACTAATTAATGACTCACTAAACTAACAAATAACTAATAATAACTAAAACTAATAATAACTAATAAAACCTAATAAAATAAAATTATCTAATAATAACTAACTAATAAATAAAAATAATAACTAATAATAATAAAACTAAATAAAATTAACTAATAAAACTAACTAATAACTAAATCTAATAATAATTAATAACTAATAAACTAATAACTAATAACTAATAACCAAATAAAAAAACCTAATAATTAAATTAATAATAAAACTAAAAACCTTAATAACTAGCTAAAACTAAACCAAAACTAATAACTAAATAACTAACTAATAATAACTAAAAACTAAACTAATTAATAACTAATAAACTAAAACCTAAAAAACTAATAAACTAAAACTAATGAATTAAATACCTAAATAATAACTAACTAAAACCTAATAAAAATAATAACTAAAACTAATAAAACTAATAACTAACTAAACTAATAATAAATGTAACAAAACTAACTAATAACTAAAACTAATAATTGAACTAATAACTAATAATAGCTAAATAACTAACTAATAAAAATAACTAATAAAACTAATAATAATAAACTAATAAACTAAAACTAAATAACCTAATAAAACTAACTAAATTAAACTAAAAAACTAATAAATAATAAACTAAAAAATAAATAACTAAACTAATAACTAATAAATAATAAAACTAATAAATAAAACTAAATAAAACTAATAAATAACTAATAAACTATTACCTAAACTAACTAAAAACTAAAGAAACTAAACTAAACTAATAATAACTAACTAATAACTAATAAATAAATAACCTAATAATTAATAAAACTAATAATAAAACTAAACTAATAACTAACTAATAATAAATAATAAACTAATAACTAAATAAAACTAACTAAACTAAACCTAATAACTAATAAAAACTAATAAAACTAATAATAACTAACTAATAATAAAACTAAATAACTAAATAATAACTAATAAACTAATAATAAACTAATAAACTAAAACTAATAACTAAAACTAATAACTAAAAAAACTAAGTAACTAATAATTAAAAATTAATAAATTAATAACTAAATAATAAACTAACTGACAAATAAACTAATAATTAAATAACTAAATAATAAACTAACTGACAAATAAACTAATAATTAAATAACTAACTAATATCTAATAAAAACTAATAAACTAAATAATTAAAATAGTAAATAATAAAGTAACTAACTAATAACTAATAACTAATAACTAATAACTAAAACTAATAGCTAAAATTAAATAATAAAAAATAAACTAACTAAAATAATAAACTAATAAACTAATAAACTAACGAATAACTAATAACTAATTGAATAAACTAATAAACTAACTAACTAATAACTAACTAATAAAAGATAAACTAAACTAAATACTAAAAACTAACTAAACCTAAAATAACTAACTAATAAAAAAAATAATAATAAACTAAACTAAGAACTAAACTAACTAAGAATAATAATAATTAATAATTAATAAAACTAACTAAACTAATAATTAATAACTAAAACTACTAACTAGTAATAACTAATAAAAACTAGTAAACTAAACTAATCTAATTAATAATAGTTAAACTAATAAACTAAATAACCAATAAACTATTAACTTACTAACTAATAATAATAAAACTAAACTAATAAAAATTAACTAAACTAAAAAAATTAATAATAATAACTAATAATAAAAATAACTAACTAATAAACTAATAAATAACTAGCTAAACTAACTAATAACTAATAACTAAAACTAGTAATAACTAATAAAACCTAATAAACTAAAACTAACAAATAATAACTAACTAATAAATAAAACTAATAATAATAACTAAAACTAATAACAAATAATAATAATAAAACTAACTAAAACTAACTAATAATTATAACTAATAAACTAATAACTAAAAAACTAATAAATAATAACTAAATAAAACCTAATAACTAAACTAATAATAAAACTAAAAAAACTAAATAACCTAAAAAATTAAACTAACAACTAACTAAAACTAACTAACTAATAACTAATAACTAATAATAAATTAATAAACTAATAATGAATTAATAATAACTAAAATAATAACTAACTAACTAAAAACTAATAACTAATGACTAACTAACTAATAATAACTAAACTAATAACTAAAAAAACTAATAACTAATAAATAACTAAACTAATAACTGATAATAAAAATAAATAATAACTAATAAAACCTAATAACTCATCTAATAATAATTAATAATTAATAACTAAATAATTAAACTAAAACCTAAACCTAAACTAAAAATAACAATAATAACTCATAATAATTAATAACTAAAACTTGTAATAAACTAATAACTAATAATAAAACTAATAACTAAACTAACAACCAACTAAACTAAAACCTAAAAAATAAATAATAAACTCAAATAACTAAACTAATAACTAATAACTAATAAATAAACCTAAATAACTAAACTAATAACTAATAATAACTAATAACTAACTAACTAATAATAACTAAATAAAATTAAACTGAAACCTAAAAATAATAACTAACTATAACTAATAACTAATAACTTAGCTAATAATTAGTAATAAAACTAATAAACTAACTAACTAAGAACTAATAAAAACTAATAACTAATTAAAAAACTAATAAAATTAATAACTAATATTGATAATAACTAATAACTAACTAAAAGGTAATAATAATAACTAACTAATAATAATAATAAATAAATAATTAAACTAATAATAAACTAATAAACTAATAACTAAACTAACTAATAAAACTATAATAACTAAATAACTAAACTAATAATAAACTAATAATTAATAACTAAATAAATAACTAAACTAATAACTAATAAAACTAAAAACTAACTAACTAATAAAATTAAACTAATAAAACTAAAAAGCAAAATTAAACTAATAAACTAATAAACCAATAAATAAAATAAAAAAACTAAATTAACTAATAACTAAAATAAAACTAAACTAAAACTAAAAAAACTAAATAATGACTAAAACTAAAAAACTAATAAAAACTAATAAAACTAATAAATAATAACTAATAATAACCTATTAATTAAACTAAAAACTAAACCTAATAATAAATAATAACTAACTAAAAATAAATAAAACTTACTAAAATAAATTAATAAACTAAATAACTAATAACTAAAAACTATAATAAAAACTAAACTAATAATTAATAAACCTAACTAATAACTAACTAAACTTATAACTAAACTAATAAACTAATAAACTAATAATAAACTAATAATAACCAAAAAAATCTAATAAAATTAATAAAACTAATAAATAACTAATAAAACCTAATAACTAATAATTAATAACTAAAATAATAACTAATAATAATAATAACTAATAACTAATAACTAATAATAATAATAAAATAATAATAATAAAACTAAATAACTAACTAATAACTAAACTAAACCTAAAATAAGTAAATAATAACTAAATAACTAAATTAATAATAAAACTAATAACTAATAAAAACTACTAAAACTAATAACTAATAACTAATAATAAACTAAAAACTAATAATAACTAACTAATAACTAACTAATAAATAAAACTTAATAAACAAAAAAAACTAAGTAAACTAATAACTAATAAAACAAAATAACTAATAAAACAAATTAACTAAACCTAATAACTAAACCTTATAACTAATAAAAACTAATAACTAATAATAGCTAATAATAACTAAATAATAATAACTAAAAACTAAAACTAAACTAATAACTAATAAAACTAATAAAACTAACCACTGAACTAATTAACTAATAACTAAACTAAACTAACTAATAATAACTAATAACTAATAACTAAAAAAATGAATGAAACTAACTAATAATAAAACTAAAAAATAACTAACTAATAACTAATAATAACAAATAATAATAATAATAATAACTAAATAACTAATAACTAATAACTAAACTAAAACTAACCTAATAACTAATAATAGTAACTAATAACTAAACTAATAATTAAACTAAAATAACTAAACTAACTAATAAATAAACTAATAAAAGACTAATAAACTAAAACTAATAACTAACTAACTAATAACTGATAAAAATAAAGAACTAAAATAATAACTAATAACTAAACTAATAATAACTAATAAATAAACTAATTAACTAAACTAATAACTAATAATAATAACTAAAGTAACAACTAATAATTAATAATAAAACTAATAAAACTAATAAAATAATCTTAATAACTAATAAAATAATAAAAGTAACTAAATGAAACTAATAACTAATAATTAAACTAATAAACTAATAAAAAACTAAATAATAAACTAACTAATAAATAAAAACTAAACTAAATAAATAACTAAACTAATAACTAATAATTAATAATTAATAATAACTAATAATAACTAACTAAATAAATAATAAAATAACTAAACTAAAAACTAATAATAATAAACTAAATAATAAAACTAATAAACTAATAAACTAATAAATAATAAATAATAACTAACTAACTAAAAAACTAATAACCAATGAACTAATAACTAATAAAACTTAATAAAATAATAATAAAACTAAAACCTAAAACTAAATAACTAATAATAATAATAATAATAATAACTAAACTAATAAACTAATAATTAAAATTAAAAAAAACTAATAATAAATAGGTAACTAATAATATATAATTAATAATAAACGAAATAACTAAACTAAAACTATTAACTAAACTAATAACTAATAATAAATAAAATTAATAAACTAATAACTATTAAAACCTAAAAACTAATAATAACTAAACTAATAACTAATAAATAAACTAATAATAACTAAAAACTAACTAACTAACTAAAAACTAATAAAACTAATCAACTAATAACTAATAAATGAATAACTAATAATAATAATTAATAAACTAAATAATAAAACTAACTAACTAATAATAACTAATAATTAATAACTAACTAATAATAAAAAATAACTAAACTAATAACTAAATAACTAATCTAATAAACTAATAACTAATAACTAATAATAAAACTAAAACTAAACTAATAATAACTAATAAACTAAATAATAATAACTAATAACTAATAAAACTAACTTAACTAACTAAACTAATAACTAAATAACTAAATTAATAAACTAATAAAAACTAATAACTAATAATTAAGCTAATAACTAATAAATAAACTAATAAAATAACTAAAACTAAACTAAGTAATAAAACTAAAATAACTAATAACTAAACTAAATAAATAATAATAACTAAACTTATAAACTAATAAAACTAATAACAAACTAATAATAAATTAACTAACTAATAATAATAATTAAGAAACTAAATAAAACTAATAAAAAAACTAAACTAAAAACTAACTAATAATAATAACATAACTAATTAATAACTAATAAATAAACTAATAATAATAAACTAATAACTAACTAAATAACTAATAAAACTAAAAAAAATAACTAATAATAATAACTAAACTAACTAAAATAAATAACTAAACTAATAACTAAAAACTAACTAACTAAATTAATAACTAAATAAATTAACTAATAACTAATAATAACAAAACTAAATAACTAATTAAAAAAACTAAACTAAACTAATAAAACTAATGATAATAAAAATTACTAACTAATAATAATAAATTAATAACTAAACTAATAACAAATAATAAATAAATAATAAAACTAAATTAATAACTAAAAAACTATAATAATTAAACTAATAACTAACTAATAAATAAATTAACTAATAATTAATAATAAACTAAATAACTAAATAACTAAATAACTAACTAAAAACTAACTAAATAAAAACTAATAAACTAATAACTAATAACTAAACTAAAAATAATAACTAAACTAATAATAAAACCTAACAAAAAAACTAATAAACTAAACTAATAAATAAACTAACTAAAAATTAATAATTAAAACTAAACTAATAAAACCTAATAAAACTAATAAAATAACTAACTAAATAACTAACTAAACTAATAATAATTAAATAACTAACTAATAATAAACTAACTAAAAAAATAAAATAACTAACCTAATAAACTAATAACTAATAACTAAACTAATAACTAAACTAAACCTAATAACTAAATAATAATTAACTAAATAAATACCAATAATAAACTAAAACCTACTAACTAATAACTAAACTAATAATAAATTAATAACTAATAACTAATAATAACTAATAAAACTAATAACTAAAAATAACTAAACTAATAACTAATAATTAATAAACTATTAAATAACTAACTAATAAAACTAAATAACTAACTAATTAACTAAAACTAATAAATAAACCTAAAAATTAAACTAAACTAATAACTAAAGCCCTAAACTAAATAACTATGATAAACTAATAACTAAATAAATAAACTAATAACTAAACTAATAGATAAATAATAACTAATAAAACTAACTAAAAACTAAACTCAAAACTAACTAACTAATAATAGATAAACTAACTAATAACTATCTAAAAACTAATAGTAACTAATAACTAACTAACCTAATAAAAAAATGAAATTAATAACTATTAATAAAAAACTATTAATAAAAAATACCTAATAATAATAACTAACTGAAACTAATAAAAACTAAACTAATAATAAATAAACTAATAAATTAATAACCTAATAAAACTAAATAACTAAACTAATAACTAATAAAAACTAATAACTAATAAATAATAATTAACTTATAACTAATAATAAAACTAATTAACTATCAAATAACATAAAATTGAAAATTAATAACTAACTAATAACTAAACTAATAAATAAAAATAATAAATAATAAATTAATAACTAATAACTAAAAACCTAACTAAACCTAACTAAAAATTAATAAAAAATTATTAAACTGATAAACTAATAATAACTAATAAAACTAAATAATCAAAATAATAACTAATAATAACTAAACTAAAAACTAACAAAACAAAAACTAATAACTAACTAATAAACTAATAACTAATAAAAACTAATTAACTAAACTAACTAATTAAACAAAAAACTAATAATAAATAAAACTAAATAACTAAACTAATAAACTAATAAAATAAATAAATAACTAATAACTAATAATAATAACTAAACTAAAAAACTAATAATAACTAAACTAATAACTAATAATACTTAACTAAAACTAATAATTAATAATAAATTAAACTAAAGCTAATAAACTAAACTAATAAATTAATAACTAATAACAAAACTAATAACTAATTAATAACTAATAACTAATAATAAATAAACTAAATAACTAACTAAAACTAACTAAACTAATAACTAACTAATAAACTAGTAAGAATAACTAACTAATAATAATAACTAAACTATTAACTAACTAATAACCAAACTAAAAATTAACTAACTAATAATTAACTAACAAATAATTAAACTGAATAACTAAACTAATAACTAAACTAAATTAATAAAATAATAACTAAGAACTAATAAACTAATAACTAATAAAAAACTAATAATAACTAATAAGCTAATAAACTAAATAACAAATTAATAATAATAATAATAATAATAACTAAACTAATAAACTAATAACTAATAATAACTAATAAAACTAACTAACCAAATAATAAAAAATTAATAAAACTAATAAACTAATAATAAGTAACTAACTAATAAAAACAACTAAATAACTAACTAAAAACTAATAAAAACTAAACTTAATAAACTAATAAACTAATATAAAAAAAACTAATAACTAAACCAATATATAATAAACAAATAACTAACAAACTAATAACTAATAACTAAAGTAATAAAACTAACTAACTAATAACTAACTAATAATAATAACTAAAAATTAAACTAATAAACTAATAAATAATAACTAATAACTAATAACTAAATAATAACCTAATAAAATTAATAATAAATAACTAAACTAATAACTAATAACTAATAAACTAATAAAATAACTAAACTAATAATAATAAAACTAAATAAAATAAACTAACTAATAATATAATAATAATAATAATAACTAAACTAATAACTAATAATAACTAAAAACTAACTAATAACTAATAATAATTAAACTAAATAACTAATAATTAAAACTAAACTAATAAAACTAATAAATTAATAACTAATAAACTAAATAATAACTAAAACTAATAAACTAATAACTAAATAAATTAATAAACTAATAACTAAACTAAAATATAACTAACTAATAATAACTAATAAATCTAATAATAACTAAACTAATAAACTAACTAATAACTAACTAAACTAATAATTAATAACTAATAACTAACTAATAAAATAAACTAATAAATTAATAACTAATAACTAACTAAACTAATAATAATAACAAGAATAATGATAATAATAATAATAATAATAATAATAACTAATAACTAATATTAACTAACTAATAGTAATGCTTAATAACTAATAACTAACTAAACTAATAATAACTAAATAACTAATAATAATTAACTAACTAACTAATAATAAATAACTAACTAATAAATAATAACAAATAACTAATAACTAATAACTAATAACTAAAAAGAAATAATAATAACTATAGTAAATTAAAATCTAAAAACTAATAATAACAAACTAATGATAATAAAATAAATAAATTAATTAATAACTAACTAATAATAATAAACTAAAATAATAACTAACTAGCTAATAAAAACTAAATAATTAAACTAACTAAATAACTAATAATAATAAAACTAAAAATAACTAAAATCTAACTAACTAATAATAACTAAATCTAATAAAATTAAAAATTAAATTAATAATAACTAAACTAATAATTAATAAAACTAATTAATAAATAATAAATAAAATGAATGAACAAATAACTAGTAATAACTAACTAGCTAATAAACTAATAATAAACTAATAAACTAATAAACTGATAACTAATAGCTAATAATAATTGATAATAATAAACTAAATAAATTAATAATAACTAACTAATAAACTAAATAACTAACTAATAACTAATAAATTAATAAAACTAATAAACTAAATAAATTAATAAACTAATAATAATAATAATAACTAAACTAATAACTAAAACTAACTAACTAACTAAAATAAAACTAACTAAAATAATAACTAATAAAACTAACTAAAACTAAAACTAAACTAAAACTAAACCTAATAAACTAACTAAACTAATAATAATAACTAATAACTAAAAACTAACTAATAAACTAATAACTAACTAAAACTAATTAAACTAATAAACTAATACTTAAAACTAACTGATAACTAAACTAGTAACTAAAATAATAAAAAAATAAATAACTAATAAAAATAACTAATAACTAAACCTAATAACTAAATAACTAACTAATAATAACTAAACTAAAATTAACTAAACTAATAAACTAATAACTAATAAAACTAACTAACTAATAACTAATAATAACTAATAAATAAACTAACTAACTAAACTAAAAATCTAATAACTAAAACTAAATAAATAAACTAATAACTAAAAAAACTAATAAAACTAATAGTAATAACTAAACTAATAAATAAACCTAAATAATTAAACTAACTAATACCTAAACTAAATAACTAAAACTAAATAAATTAACTAACTAATGGCTAATAACTAATAAATAACTAAAATATTAAACTAATAACTAATAAAAACTAATAACTAATAATAATAAAAACTAATAAAAAATAAACTAACTAATAACAAATTAATACTAATAAAACTAATAACTAAATAACTAATAAACTAATAAAACTAAAATAAACTAATAAATTAAATAACTAAATAAAACTAATAATGTAACTAATAAATAACTAAACTAATAGCTAATAATAGAACTAATAATAATAACTAACTCATAATAATAACTAATAAAAAAACTAACTAAACTAACTAATAACTAATAAACTAAACCTAATAACTAATAGTAACTAAACTAATAACTAATAAACTAAAAACTAACAAATAAACTAAAATAATAAACTAATAATTAATAATTAAACTAATAATAACTAAACTAATCACTATAATAAATAATTAATAATAATAATTAATAAACTAATAACTAATAAAACTAACTAACTAATAATAAACTATCTAACTAATAAAACTAGAAACTAAGAATAATAAACTAATAACTAACTAATAATAATTATAAGCCAAAAAATTAAATAAAAATAATAAACTAAAAACTAAACTAATAATGACTAAATAAATTAAACTAGTAACTAATAAAAAACTTAAACTAATAAGTAGTAATAAATAAAACTAATAACTAATAATAATAATCTAAATAACTAAATAACTAAACTAACTAAATAACTAAATAACTAACTAAAAACCTAAACTAATAAATAATAATAATAACTAATAACAAATAAATAATAATGATAAAATAAACTAATAAAAAATAGCTAACTAAAATAAATAACTAATAATAATAATAAATAATAACTAAACTAACTAAGTAATAGATAACTAATAACTAACTAATAAAACTAATATCTAATAATAATAACTAAAAAACTAAAAAAAAATTAATAACTAACAATAATAAACTAAAACTAATAACTAACAAAACTAACTATCTAATAACTAATAACTAACTAAAAAAACTAAAAAAACTAAATAATAAAAAAACTAAAAAACTAATAACTAATAACTAATATAAAAACTAATAAACTAAAACTAATAATAACTAATATAAACTAATAAAACTAATAAACTAATAACTAAATTGATAAATAATAAACTAATGAATAATAAACTAGAAACTAATAAAAATAAACTCATAAAACTAATAGCTATTAATAACTAAACTAATAACTAAATGATAAAAAACTAATAACTAATAACTAACTAAAATAAATAAATTTATAAACTAATAAACTAAAACCTAATAAACTAAACCTAAACTAACTAAATTAATAATATCTAATAAATAAACCTAATAACTAATTAATTAATAACTAAACTAATAATAACAAACTAAAAACCTAAATAACTGAACTAATAAAACTAATAACTAATAACTAAATAAAAACTAAATAATAATTAATAAACTAATAACTAATAACTAATAACTAACTAGAATCTAATAACTAAACTAAAAAACTAAGTAATAACTAATAAACTAATAAACTAAAAACTAATAATTAAAATAATTAAACTAATAAACTAATAACTAAAAAAACTAAAAACTAATAACTAATAACTAATAAACTAATAACTAATACTAACTATACCCAAAAAATATAAAAATCTAAACCAAAACTAAATAAAACCTAAAAATGAAATTAATAAAAAACCTAAACCTAAATCAAATAAAAACCTCAACTAAAATATAAAAATAAAAACCTATATTAAAAGATAAACTAAATTAACCTAAGCCTATCAATTTACTTATATTAAAAAAATTATAATAAAATAAATAAATAAATATCCCTAAACCTAACCCTAAACCCTAACCCTAAACCCTAAACCTAAACTTAAGCCTAAACCTAAACTTAAAAATAAAAAAAATTTAAAAAACTAAACTAAACTAAAAAAAAATAAAGTAAACCTAAAAATATAAAATTTATATAAAATAAAACAAAACTAAAAATAAAAACAAAATAAACCTAAAATAAAATAAAATCAAAATTAAATAGAAACCTATACCTAAATAATAAATCTAAAAATAAATTAAAAAAACTAAACCCTAAACTTAAAAGAAAAGACTAAACCTAAAATAAAAATAAAATAACCTAAATAAAATAAAAACTAAACATAAAATAAAAATAAAATAAGCCTAAAATAAAAGAAAATAAAAATTAAATAAAAATCTAAACCTAAATAATAAACCTAAAAATAAAACCTAAAAGAAATAAAAAAGAAAACCTAAACCTAAAATAAAAACAATACAAACAAAATAGAAGAAACCCAAACCTAAACTAAAATAACCCTAAACCCTAAACCATAAACAATAAACTAACTGTAAAACCTAAAACCTAAAATCCTAAACATAAATTAAATAAAACCTAAAATAAAATAAATAAATAAACCTAAACCTAAATAAAATAAAATAATAAGATATAATAAAAACCTAAACTTAAACATAAACCTAATAATAAAATAAAATAAATTAAATTAAAACTAAACTGATATAAAATTATTAAAAACCTAAACTAAACTAAGAAATAAAATAAACCTAAAAATAAAAAACCTAAATAAAATAAAAACTAAACCTAAAATAAAATTAAAATAAACCTAAAATAAAATAAATTAAAAACTAAATTTAAATCTAAACCTAAAAAATAAACTTAAAAATAATTAAAAAATAAAACCTAAACCCAAAACTAAAAAAAACCTAAACTTAAAATTAAAATAAAATAAACCTAAACCTAAACTAAAATAAAGTAAATTAAAATAAATAAAACCTAAACCTAAACTTAAAATAAACTAAACCTAAACCAAATAAAATAAAATAAACTAAAACTAAAACCTAAACCTAAATTATAAAATCAAACCTAAAAATAAACCTAGAATAAAAACTTAAAACTTAAACATAAGAAAATAAAATAAAAAATTAACCCTAAACCTAAAAATAAAAATAAAACCTAAACCTAAAAAATAAAATAAAAAACTAAACAAAAAAATAAACCTAAACCTAAAAAATAAACTGAAATAAAAAACCTAAACTACAATAAATAAACTTAAAATAAATAAACTAAACTAAATAAAACTAAAAATAAACCTAAATATAAATAAAAAACTAACTAAAATAAATAAAAAATAAACTTAATAAACCTAAACCTACCAGTTTACTTAATTAAAAAAAGAATTTAAAAAGAAACCCTGACCCTAAACCTTAAATCCTAAACACTAAACCCTAAACCCTAAATAAAAATAACTAATAACTAATAACTAATAAAAATTAATAAAAACAAGCAAACTAATAACTAATAAAATTAATAACTATAATAACCTAAACTAAAATAAATAAATAACTAAAACTAATAAACTAAACTAATAACTAAGAACAAAAACTAAAATAATAATAAAACTAATAATAACATAACTAATAATAAATAGTAATAACTAACTAATAAATAATAATAAACTAAAAACTAAAACTAAACACTTAAACCTAATAAAACTAATAAACTAATAACTAAACAAATAATAACTAATAAACAACTTATAATAACTAATAAAAAACTAAGTAATAACTAATAAACTTAAATAATAAACAACTAACTTATAAAACTAATTAATAAACTAATAAACTAAAAACTAAAACTAAAACTAATAACTAAAAATAATAAAACTAATAACTAATAATAACTAAAAACCTAACTAAAACTAACTAATAAACTAAATAACTAATAACTAATAATAATTAATAACTAGCTAATAAATAATAACTAATAATAATAATAAAATAATAAAACTAAAAACTAAACACAACTAATAATTACTAAAAGTAACTAAACTAATAACTAATAATAATAATAATAATAATAATAATAATAATAACTAATAACTCCTAAAACTAAAATAATAACTAATAACTAATAATAATAAAACTAATAAACTAATAAAACTAACTAATCATAACTAATAAAAACTAACTAAAATAACTAAATAAACTAATAACCAAATAACTAAAAATAACTAAACAAACTAATGAAAACTAAATAATAAATAATAACTAATAAATAATAAGAAATAACTAACTAAACTAATAACTAATAACAAAACTAAACTAAAAAACTAATAATAACTAATAATACTGATAAAACTAAACTAATAGCTAAATAAACTAATAATAACTAATAATAAATAACCAATAATAATAAACTAATAAAACTAAAACTGAACATAATAAATAACTAATAAAACTAAAAACCTAATAAAACTAATAAATAATAATAAATAACTAAAACTAATAACTAATAAACTAATAATAAACTAAAACTAATAAAACCTAATAACTAATAAAACTAATAAAATATCTAATAATAATAATAAAACTAATAAAACTAATAAATAAAAAACTAATAATAAACTAAACCTAATAATAATAACTAAACTAACTAATAAACTAATAATAATAAAACTAACTAATAATAACTAATAATTAAAACTAAAAAACTAAAAAACTAAAACTAAAGAACTAACTAAACTAATAACTAAAAATAATAAAAATTAATGATAATAAAATAATAATAAAAACTAAACTAATAAATTAAATAACTAAATAACTAATAATAATAATAATAATAACTAATAACTAATAAAAAATAAACTAATAACTAATAAAACTAATAAACTAATAATAACTAAACTAATAATAATAAATAAAATAATAACTAAAACTAATAATAATAATAATAACTAATAACTAATAACTAATATAATAAACTAATAACTAACTAATAATAGCTAACAAATAAATAATAAAACTAAACTAAACTAACTAAATAATAACTAAAAATAAACTAATAACAAAACAAAATAATTAATAATAATAAACTAAATAACTAAACTAATAACTAATAAATAAAACTAAATAACTATACTAACTAATAAAACTAATAAAACTAAAACTAATAAATAATAAAAACTAAAAACCTAATAAAAACTAAAACTAAACAAAACTAATAAACTAAAACTAATAAATAGCAAAACTAATAATTAATAAAAACTAATAACTAATAATAAAAACTTAAAAACTAATAAAATTAAAACTATTAATAACTATCAAACTAAAACTAACTAATAATAATAATAATAAAACTAATAAACTAATAATAATAAATAACTAACTAAAACTAATAAACTAATAACTAATTATAAAACTAAATAACTAAATAAAAAAACTAATAACAAATAATAACTAATAACTAATAACTAAACTAATAAACTAATAATAAATTAATAACTAACTAATAACTAATGAACCTAATAATAATAAACTAATAAATAAATAAATAAATAATAAAACTATAAAAAATAACTAATAAATAATAACTAATAACTAAAACTAATAATTAAACTAATTAATAAACTAACTAAACTAATAACTAAACTAAATAACTAACTAACTAATAACTAATAAAATAACTAACTAAACTAATAATAAATAACTAAAATAACTAAACTAATAAAACAAATAATTAATAAAAAATTAATAAGTAAAAAATAAATGTAATAATAAAACTAACTAAATAGCTAATAAACTAAATAGGTAAACTAATAAAACTAACTAAATAACTAAACTAATAACTACTAATAAAAACTAATAAATAATAATAACTAAAAAACTAACAAAACTAATAGCTAATAACTAATAATAAGCTATTAAATAATAATAACAATATAATAACTAATAATAAACTAATAAACTAATAATAATAACTAATAACTAACTAACTAATAAATAACTCATAAAACTAATAACTAATAACTAAATAAAACTAATAATAACTAAATAATAACAAATAATAACCTATCTAATAACTAAAAAAAACTAATATGTAATAAACTAAAACTAATAATAACTAACTAACTAATAATAGCTAATAACTAAACTAATAACTAAAATAAAAAAAACTAAACTAACTAACTAAACTAATAAAACCTAAAAAACTAATAACTAAAACTAACTAGCTAAAACTAAAATAATAACTAAATAACAAAACTAATAATAATAACTAAATTAATAACTAATAACTAATAAAAACTGACCTAATAATAATAATTATTATTATTATTATCTTATTATTATTATAAAAAACTAATAAACAAATAAATAAAAGAAATAAAATTAAACTAATTTATAAATAATAATAAAACTAAATAATTAAACTAATAAAATAAAACTAATTAACTAATAATAATATAATAAAACTAATAAAATAAATAACTAAAACCTAATAACTAAAGCTAATAAACTAAATTAATAAATTAAAACTAATAACTAAACTAATAACTAACAAACTAAACTAATAATCTAAATAATAAAACTAATAAATAACTAATTAACAAAAAACTATTAATAACTAATAATAATAAACTAAAAACAAATAAAACTAACTAATAAACTAATAACTAAACTAAACTAACTAACTAAACTAATAAAACTTATAAAAACTAACTAACTAACAAACTAATAATAACTAAAAAACTAACTAATAAAACTAATAAATAATAAACTAATAAAACTAACTAATAACTAACTAATAAAATAACTAAAACTAAAAACTAAATAACTTACTAAACTAAGCTAAAAACTAAAAACTAACTAATAATAACTAATAATATTAAATAACTAAATAAAATGACTAAACTTAATAAATAATAAAACTAACTAATAATAATAAACTAATAAAAAACTAATAATAAAACTAAAAACTAACTTATAATAATAACTAATAACTAATAACTAATAATAATAACTAAAAAATAAAATTAATAAAACTAATAAAATAATAACTAAAAATAAAACTAACAAAACTAATAATAAAACTAATAATAACCTAATAATAACTAATAAAAACTAATAACTAAACTAATAGCTAAACTAATAATAATAATAATAATAATAATAATAATAATAACTAAAATTAAACTAGCTAAATAATAATAAACTAAATATATAATAAAAACTAAATAAAAACTAATAACTAATAATAAATAACTAAACTGAACTTAAAAATTAAACTAACTAACTAATAAAAAAATAACGAATAATTATACTAAACTAATAACTAATAAACTAATAACTTAACCTAATAACCTAATAAAACTAACTAATAAAATAACCTAACTAGTAAACTAAAAAAACTAATAAACTAAATAATAACTAAAAACTAAAACTAAAACTAACTAACTAATAACTAACTAAACTAAATAACTAAAATAAATAACTAACTAATAAACTAAAATAAATAACTAACTAATAACTAATAAGTAATAAACTAAAACTAACTAATAACTAACTAAATAAAACTAATAAAACAAAATAATAATAATAATAATAACTAAAAAACTAATGAAATAATAAATTAATAATACTTAAATCTAATACTAATAACTAACTAAACAAACTAATAATAAACTAAACTAAAAAACTAATAAACTAAGTAACTAAAAAAACTCATAAACTAATAATTAAATAAAACTAATAAAACTAACAACTAAAACTAATAAAACTAACAAACTAATAAACTAACTAATAACTAAACTAATAATAAACCTAAAAAACTAAACTAATAAACTAATAAACTAATAACTAACTAACTAATAATAATTAAACCAACTAATAACTAATAATAACTAAACTAATAAACTAAAACCTAATAACTAAAATAAAACTAATAACTAACAAAACCTAAAGAACTAATAAATTAATAAACTAATAAATAATAATAATAAACTAATAAAACTAACTAACTAATAAATAAATAACTAAAACTAATAATAAACTAATAAACTAATAAAGACTAACTACTAACCTAAACTAATAACTAAAAACTAACTAACTAATAATAACTAATAACTAATAATAATAAACTAATAAATAAACTCTAATAAAAAATAATAACTAAACAACTAACTAAAAACTAAAATAATAAACTAATAAACTAATAATAAACTAATAAATAAACTAATCAATAAAACTGACTAAACTAATAACTAAACCTAGTAACTAATAAGCTAAACTAATTAACAATAACTAAATTAATAAACTAATAATAAAACTAAATAAATAAATAACTAATAACTAAACTAAAAAACTAATAATAATATTTAACTAACTAATAACTAATAATAAACTAATAAAATAACTAAACTAATAATAAATAATAATAACTAACTAATAAAACTAAAAAATTAATAAACTAATAACTAATAATAAAAACTAATAAAATTAATAGCTAAAAATCTAACAAACCTAAACCTAAAACTAATAAACTAATAATAATCATAATAATAATAATAATAATAATAATAATAATAATAATAATAATAATAATAAACTAATAATAATAATAAACTAAACTAATAACTAATAACTAATAATAAAATAAATAATTAATAACTAAACTAACGGATAAAAAAACTAATAAACTAAAACTATTAACCTAAACTAATAACTAATAACTAACTAATAATAAACTAACTAACTAATAACTAATAAAACAAACTAAAAAACTAATAAAAAATAAAAACTAATAATAAAAACTAACTAATAATAACAAATAATAACTAACTATCTAATAATTAAGAATAATAATAACTAACTAAACTAATATAACTAATAATAACTAACTAATAAACTAAACTAATAACTAACTAATAAAACTAATAACTACTAATAACTAATAATAAACTAATAAACTAATAACTAACTAATAATAATTAATTAATAACTAATAACAAATAATAAACTAATAAACTAATAAATAAATAAAAGACTAACTAAAACTAAAAACTAAAAACTAAAGGCTAAACTAATTAATAATAATAATAAACTTAATAAATAAAATAATAATAAACCAATAAACTAAACTAATAACTAATAAAAATAACTAAACTAAATAACTAATAAAACTTAATAACTAAACTAATAAACTAATAAATAAATAAAAATAATAATATAACTAACTGATAATAAACTAATAATAATAACCAAAACTAATAATAAAAACTAATAAATAATAATAATTAAAAAACTAATAATTAATAACTAATAATAAAAACTAATAAATAATAATAACTAAATAATAACTAATAATAAACTAATAAATTAATAAAAATAACTAACTAACTAACTAACTAATAAATAACTTATAAAACTAAAAACTAATAAACTAAAACTAATAATAACTTACTAACTAATAATAACTAAAAACTAAACTAATAAAACCTAAAAAACTAATAACTAAAATTGCTTAACTAAAACTAAAAAATAACTAAATAACTAAAATAATAATAATAACAAAACTAATAACTAAACTAATAATTAATAACTAATAAAAACTAACCTAATAAATAATAAGAATAGTAATAATAAACTAATAAAACTAATAACTAAACTAAATAAAATAAGACTAACTAATAAATAATAATAAAACTAAATAACTAAACCATTGAAATAAAACTAACTAACTAATAATAATATAATAAAACTAATAAAACTAACAACTAAATCCTAATAACTAAAACAAATAACTAACTAATAACTAATAAACTAAAATAATAAACTAAATAAATAAAACTAATAAATAACTAAAAAACTGATTAATAATAAAAACTTAAAACTAATAACTAAATAACTAAACTAAAACTAATAACTAATAAAATACCCTAACTAATAATAATAACTAGCTAATAATAAAAACTAATAAAAAACTAATAACTTAACTAATAATAACTAATAAACTAAAAACTAATAATGACTAATAATAATTAAATAAAAACTAATAAAACTAACAAATAAAACTAATAAACTAATAACTAAACTAAACTAACTAAGTAAACTAATAAAATTAATAAAAGCTAACTAACTAATAAACTAATAACTAAAAAACTAACAAATAAAACTAATAAATAATAAACTAATAAAACTAATAACTAACTAATAAATAATAACTAATAACTAACTAATAAATAAATAATAAAATAACTAAAACTAAAACTAATAACAAAATAACTAAATAAACTAAACTAAGAATTAAAAACTAACTAATAATAACTAATAAACTAAATAACTAACTAAAATAACTAAACTAAATAACTAATAAAACTAACTATTAATAATAAACTAATAAAAAATAATAACTAATTACTAATAATAATTACAACTAATAAATAATAATAAAACTAAAAACTAATAAATAATAATAACTAATATCTAATAATAAGAACTAAAAAACTAAAACTAATAAAATAATAATTAATAATATAACTAACTAAACTAACTAAACTAATAATAAAACTAATAATAGCCTAATAATAACTAATAAAAACTAATTACTAAAACTAAACTAGCTAAAAACTAATAAACTAAATAAATAATAAAAATTGAATAAAAACTAATAACTAATAACTATAACTAATAACTAATAACAAGTAACTAATAATAAATAACTAAACTAAACCTAAAAACTAAATTAACTAACTAATAACTAACTAATAAAAACTAATAAACTAATAAGTAATAACTAAACTAAACTAATAACTAATAAACTAATAACTAAACCTAATAACTTAATACTAACTAAAACTAATAAAACTAATTAATAAAATAAGCTAACTAATAAACAAAAAAAAACTAACTAATAACTAAAAATTAAAACTAAAACTAACTAACTAATAACTCACTAAACTAAAAAACAAACAAACTAAACTAAAAAACTAAAACTAATAACTAACTAATAACTAATAACTAATAAACTAAACTAACTAATAACTAACTAAATAAAACTAATAAAACTAATAATAATAACTAATAACTAAATTAAATCTAATAACTAAACTAAAAAACTAATTAAATAACTAACTAATAATAATTAAACCTAATAACTAATAAACTAAACTAACTAATAATAAACTAATAAACTAACTAACTAAAAAAATTAATAAACTAATAATTAAATAAAACTAAAAAACTAATAAAACTAAATTAATAACTAAAACTAATAAAACTAATAAACTAAAAAAATAACTAATAACTAAACTAATAACTAATAAACTAACTAATAAAAACTAATAACTAACTAAGCTAATAATAAAATAATAATAAGCCTAAAAAACTAAACTAATAACTAACTAACTAATAATAACTAAAGTAACTAATAATAAAAAACTAATAACTAACTAACTAATAACTAATAATAACTAAGCTAATGAACTAGTAACTAATAAATAATAACTAACTAAATAATTAACTAAAACTAATAATAATAACTAAACTAATAAACTTATAATAACCAATAAAACTAATAAAACTAATAACTAACTAAATAATAATAATAAAAATAATAAAACTAAAACTAAACCTAAACTAATAAACTAAAACCTAATAACTAAAATAAAACTAATAACTAATAAAACCTAAAAAAACCAAGAAAAAAAATAAACTAATAAACTAATAATAATAAACTAATAAAATTAACTAACCAATAAATAACTAACTAAAATTAAAAATAAAATAATAAATTAATAAACTAATAAAAACAAACTTACTATTAACCTAAACTAATAACTAAAAACTAACTAATTGATAATAACTAATAACTAATAATAATAAACTACTAAATAACTAAGCTAATAATAACTAACCTAATAACTAATAATGATAACTAAATAACTAACTAAAAAGTAAAATAATAAACTAATAAACTAATCAATAAACTAACCAATAAAACTAATTAAACTAATAACTAAACCTAATAACTAACAAACTAAAACTAACTAATATAAACAAAACTAATAAACTAGTAATAAAACTAATAAAAACTAAATAAACTAATAACTAATAACTAAACTAAAAAACTAATAACTAATAAACTAATAATAAACTAATAAAATAACTAAACTAATAATAAATAATAATAACAAACTAATAAATCTAAAAACTAATAAACTAATAATAATAATAATGAAACTAATAATAATAATAAACTAAACTAATAACTAATAACTAATAATAAAATAAATAACTAATAACCAACTAATAACTAAACTAAATAATAAAAAAACTAATAAACTAAAACTAATAACTTAAACTAATAAACTAATAACTAACTAATAACAATCTAACTAACTAATAACAATCAAACTAACTAATAACTAATAAAAATAACTAAAAAACTAAAATAAAAATAAAAACTGACAATCAAAATACTAATAATAACTATTTAACTAACTAATAACTAATAATAATAACTAACTAAACAAATATAACTAATAATAACTAACTAATAAACTAAACTAATAACTAACTAATAAAACTAATACTAATAACTAATAATAAACTAATAAACTAATAACTAACTAATAATAACTAATAAATAAATAACTAACTAAAACTAAAAAAACTAAAACTAATAACTAAACTAATAAATAATAATAATAATATGCCTAATAAATTAAAAAATAATAAACTAACAAACTAAACTAATAAATAATAAATAATAACTAATAAAAATAACTAAACTAAATAACTAATAGAACCTAATAACTAAACTAATAAACTAATAAATAAAATAAACTTAAAATGAAATAAAATAAAAACTAAATAAAAACCTAAACCTAAAAACCCTAAAAATAAATAAAAAAATAAAACCTAAACCTTAAACTAAAAAATCCTAAACCTAAAATATAAATAAAATAAACGTAAACCTAAACCTAAAAAGCACTAAAAATAAATTAAATAAAAAATAAACTAAAAATAAACCTAAACTTAAACTAAAAAAATAAAACCTAAAAATAAACCTAAAATAAAAACCTAAAACCTAAATCTAAAAAAAATAAAATAAAAACCTAAACCTAAACCTAAAATAAAAATAAAACCTAAACCTAAAATAAAAATAAAATAAAAATAAACTAAACTAGAAAGTAAACTTAAACCTAAACCTAAAAAAATAAACTAAAATAAAAAACCTATACTAAAATAAATAAAACTAAAATAAATATACTAAACTAAATAAAAATAAAAATAAACCTAAATAAAAATAAAAAATAAAATAAAATAAAATAAATAAAAATAAACTAAATAAACATAAACTTGCCAGTTTACTTAATTTAAAAAATTAAAAAAATTTAAAAAAACTCTAACTCTAAACCCTAAACCCTAAAAACCCTAAAAACCTAAATCCTAAATCCTAAATCATAAACCCTAAAACTAACCCTGAACCTACAACCCTAAATGTTACCTTAAACCCTAAAACTCTAAACCCTAAACTCTAAACCCTAAACCCTAAACCCTAAACACTAAAACCCTAAACCCTAAACCTAAAACCCTAAACCCTAAACACTAAACCCTAAAACCTAAAATTTACACCCTAAACCCTAAACCCTAAATCCCAAACTCTAAACCCTAAATGCTAAACTAACCCTAAACCCTAAACCTTAAACACCAATCCCTTAACCCTAAAAACATAAAAACCTAAACCTAAATAAAATAAAACATAAAAATAAAACAAATCAGAAAACCTAAACCTAAATAAAGTAAAATAAAAACCTAAACTGAAACATAAACCTAAACCAAAGCTTATAAATAAAAAAATAAATAAAAACTAAACTAAAAGGTAAACTAAATAAACTAAATAATCTTAAACCTATCGATTTACTTAATTTAAAAAATAAAAAATAAAAAAGTGAAAAAAAGCCTTAACCCTTAACCCTAAAAATCCTAAACCCTAAACCCTAAACCTTAAACCAAAAACCTTAAACTAAGAACCCTAAACCCTAAAACCCTAAACCTTAAACCCTAAAACCCTAAACCCTAAACCCTAAATCCTAAACATTAAGCCCTAAACCCTAAACCCTAAACCCTAAACCCTAAATGCTAAACCTTAATCCTTAAACCCTAAAAATCTAAAAACCTAAAACTAAACTAAATATAACCTAAAAATAAAATAAATAATAAAACTAAACCTAAATAAAATATAAAATAAAATAAAATAAAAACCTAAACTAAAACCTAAACATAAACCTAAATCTAAACCTATAAATAAAATAAAATAAAAAATAAAAACTAAACTAAACTAAAATATATAAAAACTTAAACTAAAGTAAAAAATAAAATAAACCTAAAAATAGAAAGCCTAAATAAAATTAAAATAAAATAAAATAAAAACCAAATATAAATCTAAACCTAAAAAATAAACCTAAAAATTAAACATAAAAATAAATAAAAAATAAAACCTAAACCCTAAACTTTTAAAAAAACCTAAACCTAAAATAAATAAATAAAAATAAACCTATACCTAAACTAAAATAAACTAAACTAAAATAACCCTAAAAACCTAAAAATCTAAACCTAAACAAAATAAAACCTAAAAAATAAAATAATTAAGTAAATTTGAAACTAAAGAAAAAAAAAATAAGACAAAATAAAAACCTAAACTAAAACCTAAACCAAAACCTAAACCTAGATATAAAGTAAAATAAGAAAAATAAAAACTAAACTAAAATAAAATAAATAAAAACCTAAACAACACTAAAAAAAATAAAATAAACCTAAAAATTAAAAACCTAAATAAAAGAAAAACTAAATGTAAAATAAAAATAAAATAATCCTAAAATAAAATAAAACAAAAATTAAATAAAAACCTAAACCTAAAAACTAAACCTAAAAAAAACTTAAAAATAAATAAAAAATAAAACCTAAACCATAAACTAAAAAAAAAAACCTAAATCTTAAATAAAATAAATGATTGAAATAAAATAAACCTAAACCTAAACTAAACTAAAATAACCCTAAAGCAAACCTAAAACCTAAACCTATATAAATAAAACCTTAAAAAAATAAATAAATAAACCTAAACCTAAATAAAATAAAATAATATTATAAAATAAAAATCTAAACCTAAATCTAAAATTAAAATAAAATAAAAAAATAAAAACTAAACTAAAATAAATTTATTGAAAACTTAAACTAAACTAAAAAATAAAATAAAGCCAAAAATAAATAACCTAAATAAAATAAAAACTAAATCTAAAATAAAAACTAAAAAAAAACCCAAACCTATAAAATAAACCTAAAAAAAATCTAAACCAAAAATAAAAATAAAATAAACCCTAAGCTAAATTAAAATAAACAAAACTAAAAGAAATAAAACCTAAACCTAAACCTAAATCTAAATCTAAACTAAATAAAATAAAATAACCTAAAAATAAACCTAAAATAAAAACCTAAACCAAAAAAAAAACCTAAAAAATGAAACTAAACTGAAAAATAAACCTAAACCTAAACCTAAAAAATAAACTAAAATAAAAAATCTAAATTAAAATAAATCCACCTAAAATAAATAAACTAAACTAAATAATAATAATAGTAAACCAAGATAAAAATAAAAATAACATAAAATAAAATAAACAATAAATAAACTAAATAAACATAAACCTACCTCTTTACTTAATTTAAAAATAAATAAAAAATTTTAAAAAAACCCTTAACCCTAAACCCTAAAACTCTAAACCATAAAAATATAACTTAAAAATAAATAAAAAATAAAACCTAAACCCTAAACTAAAATAAAAAAACTTGAACCTAAAATAAAAATAAAATAAACAAAATAAAATAAACTTAAACCTAAACTAAAATAAACTAAACTAGCCCTAAACCCTAAACCCTTAATCCTAAAAACCTAAAAATAAAATAAATAAATAAACCTAACCTAAATAAAATAAAAAATAAGATAAAATAAAAACCTAAACATAAACCTAAAAATTAAATAAAATAAAAAATAAGAACTAAACTAAAATAAAATAAATAAAAACCTTAATTAATAAAATAAATAAATTAACCTAAAAATAAAAAACCTAAATAAAATAAAAACTAAACCTAATATAAAAATAAAATAAACCTAAAATAAAATAAAATAAAAACTAAATAAAATCCTAAACCTAAAAAATAAACCTAAAAAAAACTTAAATCTTATTGACCTCACTTTTGGAGTGAGTTCTCAACCTCCTCTTCTGAGACTTAGGAGTCATCTAGATTATAAGACTTCCCTAGTCAAATGACATTTTTAGTGATTCGGTGAACACTTAACCTAAGCCTAGAAACTTAAAAGGGTTAATCATAGGATTAGGCCATGCCTTAGGGACCTAGGAAAATAACCTATAACGTAGCCTAAATCCAATCTATGTACACCTTCTTTAATTCAATTCAAATCCAAATTTTCAACCAAACCTCAAACTCAATTTCAAATTCAAATCCAAATCTAAATTCTAAATCATTTGATTGAAATCCATGATCAAACTCAAATTCAAAACCCTTCTGAAGCCTTTTGATTTCATCCTATGGACTTGGCCTTAACCAAATTCAAATCAATCCCAATTCATTTGATTTTTTCAAATATCAATTCAATCGTTCAATCAAACTATCAAATAACAATTCAAATCCAACTTCAAATGATTCAATCCCATGATCAAATCCAAGCTCAAAATTCTCTATAAACCTTATGATTGAATTTCATGACCAAAACCAAGTCCAAAATCAAGTCAAAACCTAATTCAAGCCCTTTAAGCCAATTCCTTGAACTTGGCCAAATCAAATCCAAATCAAATCAAAACTAATGAATTTTCTCTTAAATCAATCATTCCTTGAATCATCTATCTAAATATAAATGAAATATACAATCATCAAGTTAAATCAAACTCAACCAAAAGTCAAGCCAATCCAAACTTCATGGCATGATTTTTGATCACCTTATATTGAGCAATTATCATAAATTAGGTCAAACCAAGTCAACCTAGCCCGGTTGACCAAGTCAACCCTTTAATCCATATGAACCCAAACTAGCCAAATTTCCACCTAAGCCAAATCCATTAAAACCAATGATTCAAATCAACCCAAAATCAAAATTGAACATGACTTGTCCTTCAATTGAGCCAAACCTAACCCAATTGGCCATCTTAACTCAAGTTGACCCAAATTGACCTAAATGGCCAATACAGGTCAAATAAAAATCCAACCTAGGCCAAATTGATTAAAACTAATTTAACCAATACACTCTAAATGGCTATTTGAACTTGACCCAACCCTTAGTTTGACCCAATTTGACCAATTTGTCAGCCTAACCCATTTTGACCCAATTTGACCTAAATGGGTAAAATTGAGTCAAATGGAACCAAATGAACTCCAAATGACATGAAATTTGGTCCAACTCACTTTTGACTCATTTCAAATCTACCCAAGTCAAATCCAATGCCAAATTGACCACTTTGCCCTTAGTACAAGGGCACCCCATGAGAAAAGACACTCACCTATTTGGTCATTTCTCTTTCTTGGCCACTTAGCATTCATCCATTAGTCCACCTAGGGTCCAAAGACACTGACCAACCTGACCCAAGAGGTGGTGGGGTCAGCCATGACTCATGGGGAGGTGAATTCACCTCACCGCCCCCATCGAAACACTTGGCAAGCAAGGACTCTAACTCCCCTTACCTTGGCTACATTCTCACACCTTCCTCCACTAAAGCGAAGCCACCAAGGATGATTTTCTGCCATTCCCAACCACCCCAAGCCATAGGACATCCACTAGGGGCCAAAAATCATAATGAAAAAAGGATTTTTGAATAAAACAAAAATAAGAAAATAGATGCCAAGAAATTTCTCTTCCTGCCCCCATTTCACTCTCTTAAAGTTCCCAAACCAACCAGCAACCATTCTTACTTCATTTTGGAGTGAAAACTATCAAAATCAAGTAGATTTTGGTGAGGAAGCGACGGTCAATGGTGGATACATCTTTCTAAAGGGAGGAAAAAGTCTAGATGCATTCCAAAGCTTCTTTTTGCATTCAGGATCATGCTTTGATCATCACCATCGTTAGAAATCATCCTTGGTGAGAAAATTCTTGAGAGCCGTAACCAGCCTTAGGAGTTTTTATTTATGATGATTTTGACGTGATTTTAGGAATTTTCTTAGAAAACCATTGCATTTTTCATTGTATTTAGTCCTAATACAAAAATAGAAGCTTTTTGGTGTGAATCGATGTGAAAATGAGACCATTCGGATAAAGATTTTGTTCAGATTTCATAAAAATCATAAAAATCTCATCGATTTGCACTATTCCTATCGATTTTGTTTAAAGGTAAACCTGAACCTAAATTAAATAAAATTAAATTAATTTAAAATATGCCTAAATCTAAATTAAAAAATAAAACCTAAAAATAAACCTAAATAAAAACCTGAAATCTAAACCTAAAAGAATAAAATAAAAAACTAAACTTAAACCTAAAAAATATAAAAATAAAATAAAACTAAATTAAAAAATAAACTAAACCAAAAAAATAAACTAAAATAAAAAACCTAAACTAAAATAAATGAACCTAAATAAAATAAACCAAACTAAATAAAAATAAAAACAAACCTAAATATAAATAAAGAATAAAATAAAGTAAAATAAATAATAAATAAATTAAATAACCCTAAACCTACAAGTTTACTTAATTTAAATAAATTAAAATTTTTTAAAAAACCCTAACCCTAAACCCTAAATCCTAAACACTAAACCTTAAATCCTAAATAATAATAACTAATAAATTAATGAACTAATAACTAATAACAAATAACTAATAAAAACTAATAAAAAATAATCAACTAATAACTAATAATAGCCTAAACTAATAAAAAATTATAACTAATAAACTAATAAAAAAATTATAACTAATAAACTAATAAACTAAATTAATAATTAATAAATAATAACTAAAAACTAAAACTAAAATAATAATAAAACTAATAATAACATAACTAATAACTAATAATAATAACTAACTAATAAATAATAATAATAAACTAAAAACTAAAGCTAAAACCTAAAACCTACTAAAACTTATAAACTAATAACTAAAAAATAAATAATAATAATCAATAAATAACTAATTGATAACTAATAAACCTAAATAATAAATAACTAACTAATAAACTAATAAACTAAAAACTAAAACTAAAACTAATAACTAAAAATAATAAAACTAATAACTAATAATAACTAATAATAACTAAAAACCTAACTAAAATTAACTAATATACTAAATAAATAATAAATAATAATTAATAATAAATAATAACTAATAATAATAATAATAATAAATTAATAAAACTAAAACTAAACATAAATTATAATAACTAAAACTAACTAAACTAATAACTAATAATAATAATAATAATAATAACTAATAACTAATAATAATAAAACTAATAAACTAATAACTAGTAAACTAATAAAACTAACTAAACATAACTAGTAAAAACTTACTAAAATAACTAAAAAAACCTAATAACTTAAAAACTATAAATAATTAAATAAACTGATAAAAACTTAATAATAAATAATAACTAATAAATAAAAAAAATAACTAACTAAACTAATAACTAATAAAAAAATAAATTAAAAAACTAATAATAACTAATAAAACTAATAAAAATAAAACTAATAACTAAATAAACTAATAATATCTAATAATAAACATCTAATAATAATAATAAACTAATAAAACTAAAACTAAACCTAATAATCAACTAATAAAACTAAAAGCCTAATAAAATAAATAACTGATAATAAATAACAAAAACTAATAACTAATAAACTGATAATAAACTAAAACTAATAAAACCTAACTAATAATAAAAATATTAAAAATAACTAATAATAATATTAAAACTAATAAAACTAATGAATAAAATTAATAATAATAAACTAAACCTAATAAAAATAACTATACTAACTAACTAATAAACTAATAATAATAAAACTAACTAATAATAACTAATAACTAAAACTAAAAAACTATTAAACTAAAACTAAATAACTAACTAAACTAACAACTAATAATAACTTAACTAATAATAATAAAATAACTAATAATAAAAAATAACTAAACTAATAATAAAATAATAATAATAATAACTAAACTAATAAACTAAATAACCAATAATAATAATAATTAATAAATAAAAAATTAGTAGCTAATAAAACTAATAAACTAATAATAGCTAAACTAATCATAATAAATAAAATATTAACTAAAATAAATAATAATAAGAACTAATAATTAATAACTAATATAATAAAGTAATAACTACCAACTAATAAATAACTAATAACTAATATTAAAACTAAATATCTAATAATAATAAACTAAATAACTAAACAAATAACTAATAAATAAAACTAAATAACTAAACTACTAATAAAACTAAATTACTAAAAAACTAATAAAATAATTAACTAACTAACTAATAAAACTAGAACTAATAAACAATAAAAATTAATAATTAAATAAAACTAATAACTAACTAAACTAATAACTAATAAAAACTAATAACTAATAATAAAGACTAAAAAAGTAATAAAACTAAAACTAATAATAACTAAAAAACTAAAACTAACTAATAATAATAATAATAATAATAAAACTAATAAACTAATAATGAAATAACCAATAACTAAACTAAATAAAAACTAAGTAAACTAAAAACTAAACTAAAACCTAAATAACTAATAAAACCTAATAAACTAACTAACTAATAAACTAATAATAAAAATAATAAACTAATAACTAACTAATAATAATAATAATAATAACTAACTAACTAATAACTAAAAAACTATATAATAAACTAATAAACTAACTAAAATTAACTAATGACTAATAACTAATAATTAAAAACCTAATTATAATAATAATAATAATCTAATAATAAAAAACTAATAAAAAACTTTCTAAACTAACTAAACTAAAAACTAATAATAAAAAATTACTAATAATAACTAAATAAATAACTAAGTAATAATAACTAAATAACTAAGAAATATCAAAAAACTAATAAAATCTAATAGCTAATAAAATAAATTAAATATCTAATAATAAACTAAACTAATAATTACTAAACTAATAATAACTAAACTAATAAATTTAATTAATAAACTAAATAAAAAACTTAACTAAAACTAATAAAACTAAATAATAATAAACTAAAAAAACTAAAACTAATAACTAATAACTAATAATGAATAAAAACTAATAATAATAATAATGAAACTAAACCTAAAATCTAATAAACTAATAAACTAATAATAACTAATAACTATAACTAATAACTAATAACTAAATAACTAATAAAACTAAATAATAACTAATGATAACTAAAATAAATAACTAAAAAGCTAATAATAAACTAAACTAATAACTAATAATAATTAACTAATTAATAACTAATAAGCTAATAAAAAACTAATAATAACTTATAATAACTAAAAGCTTAATAAACTTATAACTAATATAACAAACTAAATAATAAACCAACTAAACCTAATAACTAACTAAAAATAATAACTAAACAAAAACTAATAATAAAAAAACCAATAAATAATAATAAATAAAACTAATAATAACTAATAAAACTAAAAACTAATAAAAACTAAACTAATAACTAATAAAACAAAGAAATTAATAAAACTAATAATAATAATAACTAAACTAAACTAAAAAACTAATTAAACTAAATTAATAAATAACCAAATAAAAAAAACTAAAACTAAATAATAAACTAAAAATAACTAAACTAATAACTAAATAATAAAATAAAACTAATATATAATAATAATAATAATAAAATAAAAAACTAATAACTAAATAATAAAAAAAAAAAACAAAATAATAAAACTAAATAATAAAACTAATAATAAAAAATGAATAACCAATAAAACTAATAATAATAACAAAATAAACAAATAAACTAATACAATAAATTAATAATAACTAATAATAATAATAAATAAAACCTACTAAACCAATAACTAAACTAATAATAAAATAATAATAATAAATAATAAGTAAATAATAATAATAATAAATAATAAATAACTAATAATAAAAATTAAATAACTAATAACTAATACTAATAAAAAATAAATAACTAATAAAATAAAAACTAATAAATAATAAAAAATAATAACAATAAAACTAATAAAAATTAAACTAATAAACTAATAACTAATAATAAGTAATAATAAACTAAAAACTAATAATAACTAACTAAACTAACTAACTAACTAAAAAATAAAAAACTAACAACTAATAAACTAAAAACTAATACTAAAAAATATATACTAACCAAAAATAAATAAAACTAATAATACTAAAAACTAAAACTAATAATGAACTAATAATAACTAATAATAATAAACTAATAATAATAATAACTGATAAACCTTATAACTAATAAAACTAATAACTAAAAAAACTAAAAATTAACTAAAAATTAACTAATAACTAACTAAAAATAACTAATAACTAATAATAAAACTAATAACTAAAAACTAATAAAACTAACTGAAAGCTAATAAACTAAACTAATAACTAAATAACTAAATAATTATTAAAAACTAAACATAATAAACTAATACTAAAATTAATAAAACTAAAACATAATAAATAAAACCAAATAATTAATAAAAACTAATAATAAATAATTAAATAAATAACCAATAAAATAAACTAATTAAATTAATAACTAACTAAATAAAACTAATAAAACTAAACCTAATAATTAATAAAAACTAACTAACTAAACTAAATAACTAATAATAAAACTAAAACTTAACTAAAAACTAAACTAAACTAAATAAGCTAACTAAAACTAAACTAATAAACTAAACTAATAAACTAATAAACTACCTATGTAAACTAATAAATACTAATAAACTAACTAACTAATAAATAACTAATAAAAACTAATAAAATTTATAATAAATAACTAAACTAATAACTATTTAATAAATTAAACTAACTAATAAATAACTAAATAATTAAATTAATAATAACTAAATAATAACTAAACTAATAACTAATAATAACTAATAAAATAACTAATAATGGCTAACTAATAATTCGTAAAATACAAATAAGCTCATAACTAAGAAATAAAAATAAAAAATAATAGAACTAATAATAGTAACTAAATAAAAAAATAAAAAACTAAACTAAAACTAACTAATAAATAACTAAACTAATAACTAAATAAAAACTAACTAATAACTAAATAATAATAATAAATAAATAACTAATAAAACTAACTAAAACTAATAAACTAATAACTAATAATAAAACTAAATAACTAAATAAAAAAACTAATAACTAAGAATAACTAATAAACTAATAATTAATAACTATAACTAATAAACTAATAATTAATAACTATAACTAATAAACTAATAACTAATAAACTAAACAATAATAATAACTAAACTAACTTAACTAATAAAATAACTAAATAACCAACTAATAAAAAACTAATAACTAAAACTAATAAAATAATAACTAAAATAACTAATAGTAACTAATTATAAAATAACAAAACTAACTAAACTAATAGCAAAAAAATAAAATAACTAAAAACCTAATAACTAATAATAAGTAAAATAAATAATAAATAAACTAATAAACTAAATTACTAATAAACTAATAACTAATATTAACTAATAACTAAACTAAACTAATAACTAACTAATAATAAATTAAAACTAATAATAAATAAACCTAAAAAACTAAACTAAATCTAATAAAATAATTAATAATTATTAAAATAATAAACTAATAATAATAGCTAATAATAAAACTAATAACTAACTAAAATAATAATAATAATACTTAATAACTAATAAAATAATAAAATAATAACTAATAACTAATAAACTAACTAAGTAATAAATAATAGCTAATAAAAACTAATAATAATAAAATAAATAACTAAAAACTAATAAAACTACATAGACTAACTAACTAAAATAACTAAAACTTAATAACTAACTAAAAACTAAATAACTAACAACTAATAAAAACTAAAAAATAAATAACTAATTAAAACTAATAAACTAATAACTAACTAATAATAACAAACTAATAAACTAAAAACCTAACTAATAATTAAATAACTAACTAAACTAATAATAGCTAATAATAATAATAACTAAACTAAAAAAACTAAAACTAATAACTAATAATAACTAATAACTAATAATAAATAACTAAACTAAATAATAACTAAATAAACTAACTAATAAAAGCTAAGCTAACTAATAACTAATAAAACTAATAAATAACTAAACTAATAACTAATAACTAAAACTAATAATAATAATAATTATTATCTAATAACTAATAAAAACTTAATAACAAATAACTAATAAAAACTAACTAAACTAATAAAATAATAAATAAAAACTAAACTAAAAAATAAAAGTAAAATAATAAACTAATAAATAAACTAACTAAAAATAATAAAATTAACTAACTAATAACTAATAACTAAACTAATAACTAAACTAATAACTAACTAATAACTAAAAACTAAAAACTAATAACTAATAAACTAATAAACTAAAAAATAACTAAAGTAAATAACTAATAACTAACTAAACTAACTAAAACTAATAATAAAACTAGCTGACAATAACTAATAATATCTAATAACTAATAACTAAATAACTAAAACTACTAATAAACTAATGACTAATAACTAACTAATAAAAACTAACCTAAACTAATAACTAATAACTAACTAATAAAACTAACCTAAACTAATAACTAATAACTAACTAATAATAAAAACCTAAACTAATAACTAATAATAATTAACTTATGTTCCCGTGCAATTTTCTATGGTTTGGCCACATTTTGGGCTACCCCGATCATGATCGTTATTTTATTGCTTGGTTGCGCTTCCTCTCTCAGCTTGGTTGCTTATGTGACTCTCACTGGATCGTTCAATGGCGGAGGCATCGCTCTACCTCGCAACCAAGCTCGTCACTCCTGGATGCATTGGCTTTGCCGTCAGATCCTAAAGGTATTTTGGATACGATTGCATCCGTTAATGCGCTTGCTGTCAAGTCCTTTAAGGACTCTCTTTCTGGTAAGAACCCTTGCTCTAATGCCTCGGTTAACTTAATTTCAACCTCATTCCATGGATGTCATCATGTGTTTTGACGGGATGTGGAGAAATTAGCAAAGCCTTTTGAGTTCTCTTTGGTTGGTAAATTCTCTCTACGGTGCCCTACTCTAGATAATATCCATTCTTTCTTTCATAGCTTAAAGCTTTTGGGAGTCTTCACCATTGGTCTGATTGATCCTCGATATATCATTATTCAGTTATCAAATGATTTAGATTATTCTCGAGTCTTTGCTCGTCGCTCCTATTTTGTGTATAATTGTCAAATGTGGCTATTGAAATGGTCACCCCTTTTTGATGTCAAAGAAGAATCCCCTATTGTCCCTTTATGGCTTGCTTTTCCAAACATGAGAATTCACTATGTTACTCACCAAATTTTGTTTGTGGTTGGGGCTCTATTTGGTAGACCCCTTCAAATTGATCAAGCCACTACCGCTAAATCTTGGCCATCTGTTGCACGTATCTTGGTTGAGATTGACATTACCAAAAAATACCCCAAAGAAGTTTGGATCGGTTTGGAAAAATTTGGATATAACCAGAAAGTAGAATTTGAAAATTTCCCCATCTTTTGCACTCACTGTAAGATCCATGGTCATGATCACTCTGAATGCTTTGTGTTACACCCTAACCTCAAAAAGAATATATCACAGGATACTAATACCTCTCTTGGAACTGGGAAAACTAATAAGTTAGCTTATGTGCCTAAAGCTACTCATAATGGAACTCATCCTCCTACACCTACCCCTTTATTACCTACTGATTTGCCTAATGGAAAACATTCTGAGTTCGGTATAAATACTACTATTGAGGTGTTTGAAGAAACTAATGATAACTTACCTAGCACTTCTCCTACTTGTAATAATTTGTCTTCTCATGACAATCCTTTGCTCCATTTGAATCTTTATGACAATTTGAATGGGAATCTTATATTGGATCAAAATAATGTTGAACCTTTGGTGACCAACTGAATATGCATCATGGCAATGAGAATGATATTTGTACTATTAATGGTGCAAGAACCTCCCCTTCTATTTCTGAGTGATACTCGTATCCCAATTTTTCATTCTTACGATCAAGAAGGAGAAATTACCACTACTAAAGCATTGACTGATACTGCTCTAATTCTAGATACCAAAAACCAATCCCTTTCTGATGGAGATACTTTGGATACTGATAAACCCTTCCAAACTATTAAAAAAAAATCTTATAAAACCAAAATGACTAATAATAACTTCACTAGAACCACACGTTCTTCTCTAACACCTCACAAATAATTATGTCCTCCTCTCTTTCCTTTTCCTTTTTGGATTTTTTATTATGATTAATTTTCTTATTTGGAATATCCGGGGTTGTGGGACTCTCCCTATCCGTAACCATGCTAGAAGCCTCTGTCGCGCTCATAACATCAAATTACTTGTTATTATTGAGCCTTTCATTAACTCTTCCAAGATTGTCCATGTTTCTAGATCGCTTGGATTTCAAAATTTTCTCTTCAATCTTAATAATAAAATTTGGTGTTTTTGGAATAATTCTATCACCATTTCCATCATTGATGATCTTGATCAATTGGTTAATGTCAAAATCTCATTATGTGAGTTTTGACTTTTGGTTTCTTTATCATGCTGTAATTGAGTAGAGGAACATCCTTTGGAATCACTTAAGAACCTTCGCCTCCCCGTTAACCTTCCACGGTTGGTTGGGGTGATTTCAACACTATCATTGCTTCTTCAGAAAGGAGGGTAGGATGTTCTCCTAACCTCCATTCCATGGAAGACTTCTCTAATATGATCCTAGCTTGCAATCTAATTGACATTAGTTTTTCTGGGTCTGATTACACGTGACATAACTCTAAACTTTGGCAGCATCTTGATAGGACCCTATTTAATTCTCTTTGGATCAATCAATGGCCTCTTACCTCTATTGAGCATTTGAGCAGAACTTTTTCTGATCATGATCCTCTTTTGATCTCTATCAAAATTCCCCCCTTTAACCCTTTTACTCCCTCACCTTTTAGATTCCAAAATATGTGGACCCAATATGGCGATTTGACTAATGTTATTTTCACTAATTGGATGGCTCCTGTTCACCCGAATAATTTCGTTAAAGGCATGATTCGGCTTTGGCTTAAGCTCAAAAGACTTAAAACAAAACCTCAATTGGTGGAACAAGCATATATTTAAAATCTTTTACCAAATCTTAAAGCTATGGAACAAGTGGTTTGTTTGAAGAGTTCTTAACTCGATGTAAGCTTGATGAGTTAAGCATTGCCAAAGATAACTTGATTAATTACCAAAATATGGAGGAAACCTATTGGCCAAAAGTCGCTAGCAAACATATTTGATGGTAAACAAAACACAAGGTATTTCCATGCTATTTGTAATAAAAGGAAAGCATTAAACTCGATTAAGAAAATTAAGAACTCTAATGGTGGCTGGATAACTGATAATAATGAAATTAAGGAATTTGTCATACATCACTTTCAAATTTTATTAAATTCTATCCCTTCATTAGAAACCCCCTCCAACACCCATCTCATCCCTTCTATGATTAACAATGAGGATAACCATGTGCTCACTACTATGTCTCTCAAAGCATAGATTAGTATTCTCAATAGCATGAACACATTCGCTGTGGCTTGGCTATACTCATTTCTTTTAGCATTGTTGGCCTTTTATTAAATCTGATCTTGATCTTGTTGATGCTATTATCTTTGATGGCGGTTCTAATCCTGATATTTTTCAAGTACTTCTATTATCCTTATTCCTAAAACCAACAATCCTAAAACTTGGGGCGATTTTAGACCTATTAGTCTTTGCACTTTTTTCCAAAAACTCATTGCTAAATTAATTAATAATAGGATTAGCCCTCTGCTCCCTAAAATCATCTCCCCTAACCAAACTGGCTTCATTAAAAATAGAGCCATATTTGATAATATTCTTCTCGCTCAAGAGCTGGTTCATGACATTGATATTCCTTCCAGAGGAGGTAATATCCTCTTCAAACTGGACATCTCTAAAGCCTTTGACAACCTCTTGTGGGATTTCCTCTTTCAAATCTTACATTTGTTTAGTTTCTCTGATAATTTTATCTGGCTTATAAAAAGTTGTTTCACTAATGTCTGGTTTTCTGTTATCATGAATGGTGAGTCCCTTGGTTTTTTTACTTCGAGCCATGGTTTACAACAAGGTGACCCTCTTTGTCCTTCTATTTTTATCATTGCTGTAGAATATCTTTTGAGGAGCCTCAATGATCTTTTCATTAAAAATCCTAACATATTTTTTAAAACTCATGGTGGTTTCCTGTTTCTCATCTTAGCATTGCTGATGATTTTATAATCTTCGCAATGCCTCTCTTCAACATGTTAAAGCTATTAAGAATCTCTTAAATGATTTTGGCAAAGTTAGTGGTCTCTTTCTCAATGAAAGAAAATGCTATTTTATTCCCTCTAAGATTCCTACAAATAGACTAAATCAAATCTCGAATTACTAATTTTAAGCAAAATCAACTCCCCATTAATTATCTCGCTTTTAAAGTGAAAAGATCTCATCTTTTGATGACCTTATTCAAAAAATATCAAATAAAATTTTGGTTTGGGAATTTCATTTATCTCTTTCGGTGGTAGGCTCACCTTGATTAAGAGCACTCTTAATTCCATGCCTTTATATCTCACCCAAACTATTGTGCCGACCATTTCTATCATCATAGAATTGGCGTCCTCTAAATTTTTCTGGGGCTCCAATACCTCCTCTAAAAGAATGCACTGGACCTCTTGGTTTAAAAGTTGTGGCACTTTTGTGAAGGTGGTCTTGGTTGTAAATCCATAAAAGAAGCTATCAATGCCTTTTCTATAAACTGGTGGAATTTTTTGGAGTAATCATAGTCTTTGGGCTAATTTCATGACCGCTAAATATTGCGGGTAAGCACCCCTCATTTGTCCCTTTAAACCGGTGATTCTCCTTTGGAAAAGACTTTGTTCTATCAAATGGGGAATCCTTAATTTTTTTGGGGGCATTAACTCGGCACTTCTTTCTTTTGGCAAGATAAGCGGAGTGGATATGATTCCATTGATGACTTACTCTCCACCCATTCCACACCGCTATTAGAGTAAACTCTTTCTCGGCATAACAACAAGTGGAACAATAGTAAGCTTGATTTTATCCCTTTTACTTTCTTGAATATGGTTTCTACTATTCCTATCACTCCAAACAATCAAGACCATTCTCTTTAAGCTCTCACATAATGGTGATTTCAACCTCAAAAATGTGTGGCTCCACATTAAAGATAATCATGATTCCTTCTATGTGTTCTCCAAACTTTGGAATAACAATATCCCAACTTCTTATTCTGTTCTTACTTAGCTTATTCTAAAAAATTTTATCCCTATTGATTCCTTGTTGTGGGGTAAAGGGTTCCATTTACCTTCTAAATGTCAATGTTGTTTCCATATTGAGAATGTTAATCATGTTTTTGTTAATGGGGTCATTGCTTCTAAACTTTGGATTTGGTATGATGATCTTTTTAACACTGTCAATTTCAATGGCTCTCTTACTTTATATCAACTTCTTGAAGTTTATTTTAATAATACTATTAAAGGTCACATTAAAGTCATCACCGCTATCACTCTTATCTGGTTCATATGGATGGACCGAAATGATGCAAAACATCGTGGGATCCCTATGAACCATGTGAGGATTATTGCTAGAACTAAAAATAAAATTCATGACTTGTTTAAAGCCAATCTCATTCATTACAGATAATTCAAAGGCTATAAATTTGTGGCAAATAAAGGGCTTTTAACTTGCAACAACCTTCTTGAAATGACAAGATTATTTATTGAAAAACCTCTTGACCATATTATTAAAATTATCCGATGGCTGGCTCTCATAATGGCTCGGTTGTGGTGGCATTTTCGGGAACTCTAAGGGTATAGTACTATGTGATTTTGGTTATCCCTTATTTCGCCCATTTCTTGAGCTTATGGCGTCACAAAGCTCTTGAGATTTGCCTCCAAAATGGCGGCTCAATATTTGGATTGAGGTGGATGCTCTTCTGTTGATTGATCTTTTGACTTCCACCAAAATGAGCAGAACTGAATTGTACTACCTCCTCAAGAAAACTAGAGCTCTTCTTTCCCAACTGAATTTTAATATCACTCATGTTTGGCGTGAAGGAAATGCTTGTGCAGACTACCTTGCCAATCTGGGTGCTAGATCAGATGGTATCATCTTCTCTGATCAAACCACCTTACCCAAACACTTGCGTTGGCTGGTTAAGTTGGACAATTCTGGGTTTCCTTATCTCAGAACTTAATCTAACCTTTTGATGTATACTGTCCATTGGTCTTTAAACTGTATGCCTCTTTATTTTATGGCTTTCTGCTCCTTTTTGTGTCTTTTATGGATGCTTCACATGGATATTACTTGTTGTCTTGATCTCTGTGCCATGATTTGGTGTTTTAATAGCTTCTCCTCTATTTGGAGGCTCTCTGCTTTTGGCATTTACACTGATAAAGGGCTGTTGTTGAGCTATGTGCATACTAATACCCTGCATTGGAATTTTGTTGAGCTATGTGTCAGCTGCTATTGGTTTTATAACACCACTCCTATTTGGGATTTTAATATCAATGCTGCCTTCATTCTTAATCCTAGGGGGCTTAATCATTGCTGGATGGAGATATTTATTTTGTTAGGTTTAGCTACTGCCATTAATTTCACAACTTCTTTGTTTCTCAAAGATATTACTGCATGGAGCATCTTAGTTACCTATGTTGTTTCTATGCATTGTATTAGTGTTCATTATGCTGGTTGCACTATTTATTTTGATGATTTACTATTAGGTTGTTGGATTTTAGCTGATAATGACTGGTGGCTAGCTTTTGACATGCTGCTTGTCTCCCCTATTAGATCTTGGGCTGCTGCTAATATTCTCTTTGACTCTAGCTTTGAGCTGACATTTTCCTTTTATTTCTGGGAGTTATCTTTTATTTTATTTTTTTGCATGAAGAGGTTTTTTGGCCTTTGGTCAATCTCTTTTATTGCTCTTGTTTGGAGAGAATTTGTTTTTTGCTGACTATTTTCTCTTGCTCCCTGCATGAATGGGTTTTCTTGTTGCCTCTCTTTTTGGTTTTTACTTTGTTTCCCTCTCATTCTGGGCCTTGCTACTAGACTGTATTTTATGATCTGGAAAGGTCTTGTTATTCCTCTCAATGCTAGTCATTGGTTTTTTGGGACCTATTTCTAGATTGTTGTTTTTTGTGACTTATGGATGTATTTTGATTCTCGATTCTCCAACTATTTGTGTTATTATCAGCTGGACTATTTTTGATCAAACATGGTGTTGCTCTTTTCATTCTAGTTCTGTTTGCCATAGTCAGAATTCTTCTCTTTTATTATGGGATCGATTTTATGCACTCTCTACTCTTAATGGATTTTCCTATGGTCAACTTGTTGGTATTTCCTTCTTAGTTGTTGTCAATTGGACCCTTGAGGCTCCGTCAATCTTGTCACGGACTTTTTCCCATGTTCAACAGGTTTGGAGTTACTTAATGGATTTTCATTACGCTTTGAGGTTGTGGGTAAAAATTGTAACAATGTCTCCACTGTTGGTTTTGGAATTTTGAGTACCTTGCCCAGCACATTTTCTTTGTTTTTCTTCCCGTCTTTGCTGCTAACATCTGGGCTGTTGTTGGTCTTCCCTGCTGCTAGTTTCCCTCTATATGCCATGATGGGAACATGTAAATCTTGAAGATCATTCTTCTGTTCTGCTTGAACTTAATCAATGGTTTTATCTTATATGCATAATTGGGTTATATCCATCCTCGTTATTCACATTATCTTTGGCAGAATTTGATTAAAGTGTCTGCTACTGAACTATTTGCATTGAATGTCTCTTACTGGATTGGTTTGTGGTGGGGAGCTGTTCATTACCTATCCCTCCCTATCTGCTACTTTCAGCTCATTCCTACTGATTTTTGTAACCTTGTACATGAGTTAGGATTTTCGACTTTCTTGCTTCTGCGACTTAATTACTTTTGTCCAAGGTAGGATGTTGAGCATCAAATAGTTGCAACCTTCCTTATTGCTGTTACTTTGCTGTTTGTGAAATCCCATGTCTACTTTAATATCTCTTTGCAGGAATGGAATTATATCATTGCCTCCATTGTTGGATTTAGATTTTTAGAGTACTTTGCTCAGCAAGTGCTCTTTGTTTTTTTGTCTTATTTTGCTGCTAATATCTGGGCTGTTGCTGATCTTTCCTGCTGTTATTTTCCCTCTCTTGGCTATGATGAGAACATGCAGATCATGAGGAGTACTCTTCTGTTTACGGTCTTAATCATCGCTTTACCTTTTATAGATAGTTGGGTTATTGGTCACCTTGGTTATTATGTATTGCTTTTGGCGTAACTGGATTCTTTTACGCTACTAAGCAACTTATTGAACTTTTGCTCGATTATCTCTTCTTGGAATTTTTTTGTGGTGGGAGAGCCTCCAAAAAATGGAGAAGCTACTCTCACCTTATTTTTACTATCTGCTTTTCTTTCCAACCCATCGACTTCAGAATCGTGGGTCAATGGGGTTTCTTGACTTTCTAGGTTTCTTGCAGCTTACTTAATTCACCTGGCTGGCAATGTGGTGTTGCCTATTTATTGTTTGTTACTTATGGTCTTTGCAGCCAGCCTGAAAACCATTTTATTTCTTGCTTCTCTTATCTTTTGCCTAGCTTTGTTAGACTTATGCAGATCACTATTAAGATGATCTTAAATAATTCATATTCAAACCTTATCATGCTCTATTTGAATGGGTGGACTTTTAGTGAGCTTGCTGCCTAACGCTGAACATGATGAACAACTTGTATTGGCACTGAGAATTCATTGACATGGTGTCTTATATCGGGTCCTTTAACCAGGATGGGAACCCCTTTCTCATTCTTACTTTGCTGACTCTCTATCTACCCTGTATATGGTTTTGATTATATTTGTAGGTACTAAGGATATCAAGACCTTTACCAAATGGATGCTATATAGGTGCTTTTCCTTTTTCTCTTGCTGGTTACTCCATTGTGTCCCATTCTCACATCTGAACATTGACCCTTATCCTTCATTTGCTTATATATGTTACTCAACGTGTATCTTTTTCTTGCTTTTCTCTTTTCTTTTGCTTTTGGATGTACTTAGATAGGGGATTCACTCCCTAGGCTGATTGTAGCTCTTTGAGCAATAGTTCTGGAGTTTATCCCCTTTATGGACCTTGTAACCCTTTTTTGTGGCAATAAAATTCCCCTTATATGGGGTTTCCCAAAAAAAAAAATACTAAACTAATAACTAATAAAAACCTAAAAAAACTAAACTAATAATAACTAACTAAACCTAAAACTAATAATTAATAAACTAATAATAACTAAAAAAATAAAACTAATAAAACTAAACTAACTAATAAACCTAAAACTAAAAAACTAATAATATAAATAATAATAATAACTAAACTTAAACTAATAAACTAAACTAACTAATAACTAACTAAAAACTAATTAACTAAAAATAACTAACTAATAATAACTAATAATAACTAACTAAACTAAAACTAAACTAATAACTAACAAAACTAACTAATAAAACTAATAATTAAAAACTAATAAAGTAATAACTAACTTAAACTAATAAACTAATAATAACTAAACTAATAACCAACTAATAACTAATAATAAAACTAATAAACTAATAGACTAATAAATAACTAGTAATAATAAACTAACTAATAAACAAATAACTAATAACTAACTAAATAATAAATAACTAACTAATAACTAACAAAACTAAAAAAACTAATAATAAATAACTAAAAAAACCTAAACTAACTAACTAATAACTAATAACTAATAATAACTAACTAACTAATAATAATAACAACTTATAACTAACTAAAACTAATAACTAAAAAACTAAAAACTTAAAAACTAAAACTAACTAATAAAAACTAATAAACTAAAATAATAACTAAATAATAATAACTAATAAAACTAAATAACTAACAAACTAATAAAAAACTAACTAATAATAAATATCTAAATAAAAAACTAATAAAACTAAGAAAAAACCTAATAAACTAAACTAATAAAAATAACTAAATAAAACTAACTAATAACTAACTAAAACCTAATAACTAAATAAGGAATAACTAAACTAAGTAATAATAATAAAACTAACTAATCAAAAATAATAATTAACTAATAATAAAAATATTAACTAAACCTTATAATAAAGCTAATAAGAAATAACTAATAAAACTAAATAATAAAACCTAATAAACTAATACAAAAACTAACTAACTAAAAAATAAACCTAATAATTAAACTAAAACCAAATAAACTAATAACAAAATAAACTAAATAATAAACCTAATAACTAATAATAATAACTAAATAATAAAACTAAAAAAAACTAAATAAAAAACTAAAATAACTAATAATATGCCTAATAAAACTAAATAACCAAACTAACTAAAAACCTAATAAACTAATAACTAAATAAACTAATAAACTAACTAATAAAAACTAATAAAACTAATAAACTAATAAACTAATAAACTAATAAAAGTAATAACTAAATAACTAATAAAACTAATAAACTAAAACTAACTAATAACTAACTAATAAACTAAACTAATAACTAATAATAATAATAAACTAATTAAAACTAATAAAATAATAACTAATAAAAACTAATAATAATAATAATAATAATAATAATAATAATAATAATAATAATAATAAACACTAATAAAATAAAACTAATTAAATAAACTAACTAATAAACTAATTACTAAAACTAACTAGAAACTAAAAACTTAATAATAAAAACTAAATAATTAATAACTAAACTAAATTAAAAAACTAAATTAAATTAATAAACTAAATAACTAATAAACTAAAAATTAACTAACTAATAACTAAGTAATAATAACTAAACTAAATAACTAGTTAATAATAACAATAACTAATAAAGTAATAACTAAACTAACTAACTAATAATAAAAAAACTATAAACTAACAATAAATAACCAACTAAATAAAAACTAACTAATAATAACTAAACTAATAACAAATAACAAACTAATAAACTAACCTAAAAAACAAATAATAATAGCTAAAAACTAAAAACTAATAAAACTAAATAAAATAAGTAAGTAACTGACTAATAATAAAAAATAAAACTAATTATACTAATAACTAATAATAATAATAATAATTAATAAAACTAACTAATAACTAATAAAAACTAAAAAAAACTAAAACTAACTAAACCTAAATAATAACTAAACTAATAACTAGTTAATAACTAACTAATAAAAACTAATAACAAAAAACTAATAACTAAACTAATAACTAACTAATAACTAATAAACCTAATAATAATAAACTAATAAAAAAACTAATAATAAATACAACAAATAACTAAACTAACTAATAAATTAACTAAACTAATAACTAAACTCAATAATTAACTAACAAATAACTAATAAAATAACTAACTAAATTAATAATAAATAACTAAACTAAATAACTAAACTAATAAAACTAATAACTAATAACTAAAAAAATAAACCTCATAATAAAACTAATTAAATAACTAAATTAATAACTAATAACAAAAACTAATAAATAATAATAACTAAAAAACTAACTAAACTAATAACCAATAACTAATAATAAATAAATAAATAATAATAACTAAATAATAACTAATAATAAACTAATAAACTAATAATAATAACTAATAACTAACTAACTAATAAATAACTTATAAAACTAATAACAAATAACTAAATAAAACTAATAATAATTAAATAATAACTAACTAATAACCTCAACCAAACTAATAATTAAAAAAAACTAAATAAACTAAACTAATAATAACTAACTAACTAATAATAACTAATAACTAAACTAATAACTAAAATAAAAAATAACTAAACTAACTAATAAATAACTAATAACTAAACTAATAAAACCTAAAAAACAATTAATTAAAAATAACTAAAATTAAAATAATAACTAAATAACTAAACTAATAACTAATAAAAACAAACCTAATAATAAGTAATAATAATAATAATAATAATAATAATAATAATAATAATAATAATAAACTATTAAAACTAATAAATAAAACTAAATAAAAAAAAAAAAACTAATAACTAATAATAAAAATAATAAAACTAATAACTAAAACCTAATAACTAAAACTAATAACTAAAAAACTAATAAACTAAACTAATAAACTAAAACTAATAATTAAACTAATAAACTGGAACAATAAACTAAATAATAAAACTAATAGATAATTAAATTACTAATTAATAATAAAAACCTAAAACTAATAACTAAATAAGTAAATTAAAACTAATAATTAATAAAATAACTTAACTAATAATAATAACTAACTAATTAGTAAAACTAATAATAATAAACTAATAACCTAACTAATTAATAACCTAACTGATGAAAAACTAGTAACCTAACTAATAATAACTAATAATAATAAACTAAAAACTACTACAACTAACAAATAAAACTAATAAACTAATAACTAAACTAAACTAACTAACTAAACTAATAAAACTAATAAAAACTAACTAACTAATAAACTAATAAAAACTAAAAACTAACTTATAAACTAAAAAATAATAACTAACTAATAACTAAATAATAAAATAACTAAAACTAAAATTAATAACAAAATAACTAACTAAACTAAAACTAAAACCAACTAATAATAACTAATACAACTAAATAACCAAACTAAAGTCACTAAACTTAATAATAAATAAAACTAACTAATAATAATAAACTAATAAAAACTATAACTAATAATTAATAATAATAATGACTAATAATAAAACTAAAAACTAACTAATAACTAATAATAATAATAATAACTAAAAACTAAAACTAATAAAACTAATAGAATAATAATTAATAATAAATCAAACTAAACTAAGTAAAATATAATAAAGCTAATAATAACCTAATAATAACTAATAAAAACTAATAACTAAACTAAAAACTAACTAAACAAACCAAATTACTAAAACTAATTTAAATAATAATAACTAAATAAAAAACCTAAACCAAAAAATAAACAAAAAATACCCAAACTAAAATAAATAAACCTAAAATAAAAAAGTAAATAAAATAAAAATAAAAGTAAACCTAAATAAAAATAAAAAGTAAAATAAACTTAAATAAATTAAAAATAAACTAAATAAACCTAAACCTTGTTTTTATTTTAAAAAATTCAAAAAAGTAAAAAAAAATACTAACTCTAAAAGCCCTCAACACTAAATCCTAAACCCTAAAATTAAACATTAAACCCTAAACCCTAAGCCTAGAACCCTAAACCCTAAACCAGAACCCAAAACACCCTCCTTCTCTCGCTCCTCGGTGATTTTGTGTTCGGTAATTTTTTTTTTCATTTCAGACCCGATCTTGATCATTTATTGCTTGGCGCTTCCTCTCTGTTGGTTATGTGACTCTCATTGGATCGTTCAATGGCGAGAGATCGCTTCTCCAAGAAATAGCTCATCGCTCTAGATGCCGATCCTGATCCTAAAGGTATTTTGGATCCGATTGCATCCATTAATGCTCTTGTCAAGTCCTTAGGGACGCTCTTCGTAAGAACCCTTGCTCTAATGCCTCGGTTAACTTAATTTCTACCTCATTCAGGATTGAGCCATGTGTTCGACCGGGATGTGGAGAAATTAGCTAAGCCTTTTGAGTTCTCTTTGGTTGGTAAATTCTCTACGCCCCTACTCTAGATAATATCCGATCTTTCTTCCATAGCTTAAAGCTTTCGGGAGTCTTCACTATTGGGCTGATTGATCCTCAAAATATCCTTATTCGGTTATCAAATGATTTAGACTATTCTCGAGTCTTTGCTCGCCCTATTTTGTGTATAATTGTCAAATGCTCTTGAAATGGTCACCCATTTTGATGTCAAAGAGGAATCCCTATTGTTCCTTTATGGCTTGCTTTTCCCAACATGAGAATTCACTATGTTACTCACCAAGTTCTGTTTGCGGTTGGGGCTCTATTTGGTAGACCCCTTTAAATTGATCAAGCCACTGCCGCTAGATCTCAGCCATCTATTGGACGTATCTTGGTTGAGATTGACATTACCAAAAAATACCCCAAAGAAGTTTGGATCGGTTCAGAAAAATTTGGATATAACCATAAAGTAGAATTTGAAAATTTCCCCATATTTTGCACTCACTGTAAGATCCATGGTCATGATCACTCTGAATGCTTTGTGTTACACCCTAACCTCAAAAAGAATATATCACAGGACACTAATACCTCTCTTGGAACTGGGAAAACCAATAAGTTAGCTTATGTGCCTAAAGGTACTCATAATGGAACTCATCCTCCTACACCTACTCCTTTATTACCTACTGATTTGGCTAATGAAAAACATTCTGAGCTTGGTATAAATACTACTATTGAGGTGTGTGAAGAAACTAATGATAACTTACCTAGCACTACTCCTACTTGAAGTAATTTGGCTTCTCATGACAATCCTTTGCTCCATTTGAATCTTGATGACAATTTGAATGGGAATCTTATATTGGATCAAAATAATGTTGATCCTTTGGTGTCAGACCAAAATTTGAATATGCATCATGGCAATGAGAATGATATTTGTACTATTAATGGTGCAAGAATCTCCCCTTCTATTTCTATATAGAGTGATACTCAGGCAATCCTTTCTCATTCTTACTCTGATACTGAAGAAGGAGAAATCACCACTACTAAACATTGATATAATCGCTCCTATTACGGATACCAAAATCAATCCTTTCGATGGAGATACTTTGGATCTTGATAGACCCTTCCAAACTATTATTAACAAAAATCTTATAAAGCCAAAATGCCTAATAATAACTTCACTAGAACCACATGTTCTTCTCTAACACCTCACAAATAATTATGTCCTCCTATCTTTCTTTTTCCATTTCTTTTCTTTACCTTTTCCTTTTTGGATTTCTTATTATGATTAATTTTCTTATTTGGAATATCAGGGGTTATGGGACTCTCAGAACCGTGTTAGAGCCTCTCTCACACTCATAACATCAAATTACTTATTATTGAGCCTTTCATTAACTCTTCCAAGATTGCTCATGTTGCTATTGGATTTTAAAATTTCCTCTTCAATCTTAATAATAAAATTTGGTGTTTTTGGAATAATTCCATCACCATTTCCATCATTGATGATCTTGATCAATTGGTTAATGTCAAAATCTCCTTAGGTGAGTTTTCGGGTTTTGGTTCATTTATCTATGCTTCTTGTAATAGAGCCAATAGGAGCATCCTTTGGAATCACTTAAGAACCTTCGCCTCCTCGGTTAACCTTCCCTGGTTGGTTGGGGGTGATTTCAATACTATCATTGCTTCTTTGGAAAGGAGGGGAGGATGTTCTCCTAACCTCCATTCCATGGAATACTTCTCTAATATGATCCTGACAGATTGATTGATTGGTATCTCTACGATTACACATGGCATAACTCTATACTTTGGAAGCATCTTGACAGGACCCTCTTTAATTCTCTTTGGATCAACTAATGGCCTCTTATCTCTATTGAACATTTGAGCAGAACTTTGTCTGATCATGCACCTCTTTTGATCTCTATCAAAACTCCCCCTTTTAACCCTTCTACTCCCTCACCTTTTAGATTCCAAAATATGTGGACCCAACATGGCCATTTCACTAATTTTATTTTCACTAATTGGATGGCTCCTGTTCACCCGGATAAGTCCGTTAAAGGCATGATTTGGCTTTGGCTTAAGCTCAAAAGACTTAAACAAAATCTCAATTGGTGGAACGAGCATATATTTAAAAATCTTTTTACCAATCTTAAAGCTATGGAACAAGTGGTTTGTTCTATTCAAGAGGCTGTCTTAACTGATCCTAGTAAGCTTGATGAGTTGAGCATTGCCAAAGATAACTTGATTAATTATCAAAATATGGAGGAAACCTATTGGCATCAAAAAGCCACTAGCAAACATATTGCTGATGGTGACAGAAACACAAGGTATTTCCATGTTATTTGTAATAAACAGAAATCATTAAACTCGATTAAGGAAATTAAGAACTCTAATGGTGGCTGGATAACTGATAACAATGAAATTAAGAAAACTGCCATACATCACTTTCAAAATTTATTAAACTCTAATCCTTCGTTAGAAACCCCCTCCAACACCCATCTAACTCTTCTATGATTAACAATGAGGATAACCATTTGCTCACTATCGTCCCTCGAGCGGAGATTATTAGTACTCTCAATAGCATGAACAATTATTCTTGGCCACGATGACTATCGACTCATTTCTTTCATTGGCCTTTATTAAATCATCGATCTTGTTGATCTTTGTTATTGATTTCTTTGATGGCTCTATTCTGATATTTTCAAGTACTTCTATTATCCTTATTCCCAAAACCAACAATCCTGAATCTTGGGGCGATTTTAGACCTATTAGCCTTTGCACCTTTTTTCAAAAACTCATTGCTAAATTAATTAATAATAGGATTAGCCCTCTGCTCCCTAAAATCATCTCCCCTAACCAAATTGGCTTCGTTAAAAATAGAGCCATATCGATAATATTCTTCTCGAGTGGTTCATGACATTGATGTTCCTTCAGAGGAGGTAATATCCTCTTCAAACTGGACATCTCTAAAGCCTTTGACAACCTCTCGTGAGATTTCCTCTTTCAAATCTTACATTTATTTGGTTTCTCTGATAATTTTATCCAGGTTATTAAAAGTTGTATCACTAAGGTCTGGTTTTCTATTAGCATGAATGGTGAGTCCCTTGGTTACTTTACTTCGAGCCATGGTATGCGACAAGGTGACCCGCTTTCTCCTTCTCTTTTTATCATTGCTGTAGAATATCTTTCAAGGAGCCTCAATGATCTTTTCATTAAAATCTAACATGTTTTTAAAACTCATGGTGGTTTCTGTTTCTCATCTTAGCTTTGTTGATGATTTTATAATCTTACGCAATGCCTCTCTTCAACATGTTAAAACTATTAAGAATCTCTTAAATGATTTTGGCAAAGTTAGTGGTCTCTTTCTCAATGAAAGAAAATGCTATTTTATTCCTCAAAATTCCTACCAATCAAATCTTTACTTAGTACAAATTATTCCATCTCCACAAATAAATTTGTTTGACCTCTCTTTGGTAGGTCATCTTGATTAAGAGCACTCTTAATTCCATCTATCTCTCATCCAAACTATTGTACCATTTCTATCATTATAATAGAATCCTAAATAAATACAATACCTCCTCTAAAAGAATGCACTGGACCTTTTGGTTTAAAAGTTGTGGCATTTTTGATGAAGGTGTTCTTAGTTGTAAATCCATAAAAGAAGCTATTAAGGCCTTTTCCTATAAACTCTAGTGGAATTTTAGGAGTAATCATAGTCTTTGGGCTAATTTCATGATTGTTAAATATTGCCAGGGTAAGCACCCCCTCATTTGTCCCTTTAAACCGGGTGATTCTCCTTTGTGGAAAGACTTTGTTATCAAATGGGATGCGATCCTTAATTTTTTGGGGCATTAACTCGGCTTCTTTCTTTTTGACAAGATAAGCGAGTGGATGTGGATCCATTGATGACTTACTCTCCACCCATTCCACTTTATTAGAATAAACTCTTTTCGGCATAATAATAAGTGGAATAATAGTAAGCTTGCTGATTTTATCCCTTTTACTTTCTTGAATATGGTTTGTACAATTCCTATCACTCCAAACAATCAAGACCAGATTCTCTTTAAGGTCTCACATAATGGTGATTTCAATCTCAAAAATGTGTGGCTCCACATTAAAGATACTCTTGATTCCTCCTATGTGTTCTCCAAACTTTGGAATAACAATATCCCTACTTCTTATTCTGTTCTTACTTGGCGTATTCTAAAAAATTTTATCATTGTTGATTCCTTGTTGTGGGGTAAAGGGTTTCATTTACCCTCTAAATGTCAATGCTGTTTCCATATTGAGAATGTTAATCTTGTTTTTGTTAATGGGGCCATTGCTTCTAAGCTTTGGATTTGGTATGATGATCTTTTTAACACTGTCAATTTTAATGGCTCTCTTTCTTTACATCAACTTCTTGAATTCTATTTTGATAATACTATTAAAGGTCACATTAAAGTCATCACTTTGCTATCACTCTTATGTCATATGGATGGGAGAAATGATGCATCGTGAGATCCCTATGAACCATGTGAGGATTATTCTAGAACTAAAGACAAAATTTGTGACTTGTTTAAAGCCAATCTCATTCATTACTGAGATAATTCAAAAATAAATTGCCAATAAGCGGGCTTTAACACAGGACCAACCTTCTTGTCGAAATGACAAGATTGTTTATTGGAAAAATCCTCTTGACCATATTATTAAAATTAATCTTGATGGCTCTCTCTCTAATGGCTCACGGTTGTGGTGGCATTTTCGGGAACTCTAAGGGTATAGTACTATGTGTTTTGCTTATCCCTTATTTCTGCCTCCCATTCTTGAGCTTATGGCAATCTACAAAGCTCTTGAGATTTGCCTCCAAAATAGGGCTCAATATTTGGATTGAGGTGGATGCTCTTCTGGCGATTGATCTTGACTTCCACCAAAATGAGCGGCATTGAATTATCTACCTCCTCAAACTAGAGCCCTTCTTTCCCTATTGAATTTTAACATCACTCATGTTTGGTGTGAAGGAAATGCTTGTGCTGACTACCTTGCCAATCTGGGTGCTAGATCCGATGGTATCATCTTCTTTGATCAACTCACCTTACCCAAACACTTGCGTGGGCTGGTTAACTTAGACAATTATGGGCTTCCTTATCTCAAAATTTAATCTAACCTTTTGATGTATATTGTCCATTCGTCTTTTAACTATTGCCTCATTATTTTATGGCTTTCAGTTCCTTTTTGTGTCTTTTGTGGATGCATCACATAGATATTATTTTTGTCTTGATCTCTGTGCCATGATTTGGTGTTTTAATAGCTTCTCCTTTATTTGGAGGCTCTCTTCGGCATTTACAGCGATAAAGGATTGTTGAGCTATGTGCATACTAATACCTACATTGGAATTTTGTTGAGCTATGGGTCACTATTGGTTTTATAACACCACTCTATTGTGATTTTAATATCAATCGCCTTCATTCCTAATTATAGGGGCTTAATCATTCTTTGGATGGAGATATTTATTTTGATGGGTTTAGCTCGCCATTAATTTACGCAATGTTTCTCAAAGATATTCTTGTTTGGAGCATCTTAGTTACCTATGTTGTTTCTATGCATTGTATTAGTGTTCATTATCTTTGGTTGCAATATTGACTTTGATGATTTAATATTAGGTTGTTGGATTTTAGGCGATAATGGTGGTGGCTTTTGACATCTTTGCTTGTCTCCTTATTAGATCTTGAGCTCGATATTCTCTTTGACTCTAGCTTTGGTGACATTTTCCTTTATTTCGGGAGTTATCTTTTATTTTATTTTTACGTATGAAGAGGTTATTTGGCCTTTTGTTGATATTTATCTTCTTAGTGTTATCTATCGGAATCTGGTCCCCATTATTTTGCTCTCTTTGGAAACCATTTTTGATTCAGGTCCCGTTGGTGGGATCTTGTGGGAGGCTTTCTTCTTTTTCCACACCGCCAAGGTTGTTTTTCTGAGTTTTCTTACAGTCTTCTTGACCTCCTTACCTCGGACTTATTATTGCAGAACTTTGATACTACTTCTTGGATATCTTTTTATGCTTCTTTTACTTTGCACAGGTGGAATCTCTGGCATTGTTGTTCTTTCTGCCTTATTTATTTTTTGACTGGATGGAGTTTCTTGATTGATTGGTATTTTGTTTAGCAAATCCTTTTTTGTGCGGATGTTTACGAGATTGGGGCTTTGGTCAATCTCTTTTACTGCTCTTGTCTGGAGAGAATTTATTTTTTTTTGGCTATTTTCTCTTACTCCCTGCAGAGCAGGTTTTCATGTTTGGTTTTACTTTGTTTTCCCTCTCATTACGGGCCTTCTTTGCTAGGCGTATTTTCGATCTGGAAAGGTCTTGTTACTCCTTTCAATGCTAGTCATTGGTTTTTTGGGACCTATTTCCAGATTGTTGTCTTTATGACTTATGGATGTTTTTTGTTTCTCGATTTTCCAACTATTTGTGTTATTATCAGTTGGGCTATTTTTGATCACACATGTTGTTGCCCTTTTCATCCTGGTTCTATTTTCCATAGTCAAAATTCTTCTCTTTTATTATGGGATCCCTTTTATGCACTCTCTACTCTTAATGGATTTTCCTATGGTCAACTTGTTGGTATCTCCTTTCTTAGTTGTTGGTTGAATTGGACCCTTGAGGCTACTGTCAATCTTGTTGTTTCTGGACTTGTTTCCCATGCTCAGCAGGTTTGGAGTTACTTAATGGATTTTCATTACGCCTTTCTTGAAGTTTTGGGTACTCTTTACTCGGTGGGAATTACTTGAACTCTTTCATTCTCTATTTTATATCTTTGTTCTTAAAGATTGCTTTTCTTAATGGGTGTAAAAGCGTAACAATGTCTCCACTTTTTGGTTTTGGAATTTTGAGTACCTTACTTGACAAGTTTTCTTTTTTTTTCTTTTTGTCTTTCTTTGCTAACCACGGGCTATTGGTCTTCCCTAGTTGGTTTCCCTCTATGCTTGATGGGAACATGCAAATCTTGAAGATCATTCTTCTATTACGCTTGAACTTAATCAATGGATTTATCTTATATGCATAATTGGGTTCTTGGCCAACCTCACAGTTATTCTTGTCATTATCTTTGGCAGTGGATTAATGTGTAATGCTACTAAGCAACCTACTCTTGAATTGTTTGCCGAATGTCTCTTCTTGGATTGGCTTGTGGTGGGAGCTTTTCATTACCTATCCCTTCCTATCGCTACTTTTACGCTCATTCCTACTATTTTATGCGTAGACAAGCGAGTTGGGGTTTCTTAACTTTCTTGCTTCTTGCCGCTTAATTACTTTTGTCCAAGGTAGGACATCTGTTGAGCATCAAATGGTTGCAACCTTCCTTATTGTTGTTACTTTATTGTTTGTGAAATCCCATGTCTACTTTAATATCTCTTTCGGGTGGAATTGGTTTTAGAGTACCTTGCTCAGCAAGTGCTCTTTGTTTTGTCTTATTTTGCTGCTAATATCTAGGCTATTGCTGATCTTTCCTATTGTTATTTTCCCTCTCTTGACTATGATAAGAACATGTAGATTCATGAGGAGTACTCTTTTTCTTTACCTGGTCTTAATCACCGTTTTAACTTTTATATATAGTTGGGTTATTGGTCACCCTAGTTGTTATTGCTTTTGGCGAGCGGATTCTTGTTTACCTACTAAGCAACTGTTCTTGAACTTTTGCTCTGATTATCTTTTACTGGAATTTTTTTTGTGGTGGGGAGAGAATCCAAATAAAGGAGAAGCTGCTCTCTACCTTATTTTTACTATCTGCTACTTTCTTTCCAACCCGTTTGGGCTGGGGGTTTGCTGACTTTCTAGTTTCTTGCAGCTTCCTTAATTCACCTGGCTGGCAATGTGGTGTTGCCTATTTGTTGTTTGCTACTTATGGTCTTTGCAGCCAACCTGAAAACCATTTTCTTTTTGCTTCTCTTATCTTTTTCCTAGCTTTGTTAGACTTATGCGGATCCTTTGTTAAGATGATTTTAACTAATTCATATTCAAACCTTATCATGCTCTATCGAATGGGTGGACTTATAGTGAGCTTCTCTAATCTTGAATATGATGAACTACTTGTATTGGGGAATTCATTGACATGGTGTCTTATATCGGGTCCTATAACCGGGATGGGAACCCCTTTCTCATTCGGCTTTTCGACTCTCTATTTACCACAATATGGTTTTGATTATATTTGTACTAAGGATATCAAGGCTTTTACCAATTAGATGCTATACAAGTGCTTCTCTATTGTCCTCTTGCAGGCTTGCTCCATAGTGTCATGCATTCTCACATCCTGCAGAGCATTGGCCCTAATCTTCCTTTGGCTTTTTATGTTAATCTCATTGTATCTTTTGATTGCTATAATGCCTTCTTTTGCTTTTGGATGTACTTAGATAGGGGATTTACTCCTTAGGCTGATTGTAGCTCTTTGAGCAGTAGTTCTGGAGTTTATCCCCTTTAAGGATCTTGTAATTCTCTTTTTGTGGTAATAAAATACCCCTACACGGGGTTTCCCAAAAAAAAAAACCGTAAACCGTAAACCCTAAACCCTAAACCTAAATCCTAAACCATAATCTCTAAAACCTTTAACTCTAAACCCTAAAATCCTAAACCCTAAACCCCAAATCTTAAAACTTACAACCCTATACCCTAAACCCAAACCTCAAACCTTAAACTAAACACTAATCCCTAAACCCTAAAATTGAAAAACTTAAACTTAAATTAAGTAAAATATAAAAATAAAATAAATAATAAAACCTACCTAAATAAAATAAAAAGAAAATAAAACCTACACCTAAACCTAAAAATAAAATAAAATAAAATAAAAATAAATTAAAATAAATTAAATAAAAACCTAAACTAAATTATAAAATACACTAAAATAAAATATACATATAAAAAACAAAATAAACCTAAAATAAAATAAAATAAAAACAAATATAAACTAAACCTAAAAGATAAATCTAAAAATAAATATAAAATAAAACTTAAACAAACAAAAAAAAACCTAAACCTAAAAAAAAATAAATTAATAAATAAAAATAAAATAAACCTAAACCTAAATGAAAATAAACTAAACTAAAATAATAAACCCTAAACCCTAAACCCAAAATCCTAAAAAACTAAACTCAAATTTAATAAAACCTAAAAATAAAATAAATAAAAAAACTTATACCTAAATCAAATAAAAAATAAGATAAAATAAAAAAATAAACTAAAACCTAAACCTAAACCCTAAACCTAAAATAGAATAAAATAAAATATACAAACTAAATAAAACCAAAATAAATTAAAACCTAAACTAACCTAAAATAAAATAAAATAAAAAACTTAAATATGAAACCTAAACCTAAAGTAAAATAAAATAAAATAATAACTAAATAACCTAAATACTAAAATAACTAAAATAAAATAAAACTAAAAAAAAATCCTAAATAAAATAAAATAACTAAACTAAACTAAATAAATCTAAACCAAAACATAAAACTATTCTAAACTAAAATAAAATAAAATAAACTAAAATAAATCTAAACTAAACTAAAATAAAACCTAAAATGAATAAGAAAAACCTAAAACCTAAAATAAAAAAAATAAAATAAAACCTAAACTTAATCGAAAATAAAAATAAAACCTAAACCTAAAAATAAAATAAAAATAAACCTAAACCTAAAAATAAACTAAATTAAAAAAACCTAAAATAAAAAAATAAACTAAATATAAAACAAAAAACTTAAATAAAATAAAATTAAATAAACCAAAATAAATAAAGAAACCTAAACATCTGGTTCATTAAAAACAAAATTAAAATTAAAAAAATTAAAAAGAATATAACCCTAAAATCTAAACCCTAAATTCTAAAACCTAAACTCTCGACCCTAAAACCCTAAATCATAAATCCTAAATCCTAAATCACAACCTTGACCAAACCACAAACCCAAAAAACCCAAAAACCCTAAAATCCTAAAAATAAAGTAAACAAAATAAAATAAGCATAAACCTAAACTAAAATAAATAAAACTAAAATAATGTAAATGACCCTAAACCATAAAACCTAAATGTAAGCCTAAACTAAATAAAATAAAAAATAAATAAATAAACAAATAAACCTAAACCTAAATAAAATTAAAAATAAGATAAAATATAAACCTAAACCTAAATCTATAAATAAAATAAAATAAATAAAAAACAAAAAATAAACTAAAATAAATATATAAAAACCTAAACTAAACTAATAAATAAAATAAACCTAAAAATAAAAAACCTAAATAAAATAAAAACTAAACCTAAAAAAATAAAATATACCTAAATAAAATAAAATAAAAACTTAAAAAACTTAGTCCTAAAAACATAAAAATAAATAAAAAATAAAATCTAAACCCTAAACTTAAAAAAACCTCAATCTAAAATAAATTAAAATAAACTTAAACCTAAACTAAAATAAACTAAAATAAAATAAATAAAACCAAAACATTAACTTGAAATAAACTAGACCTAAACCTAAACCTAAACTAAATAAAATAAGATAAGCTAAAAATAAACCCGTCCGTTCCACGGTAACGCTTCAAAATAATCAAAATCCGAGATATGAGTTCCGCTAGATGCTCCTACTGCTAATCTGCGCGTCGTGCACCCCATGGAGATCTTTCTGATTAGGGTCATAATGGAAAATTGGACGATCATGCGTGAAGTTATGAAAATTTCCGTGCGGCCTCCACACGAGATGAGGATCGAGCGTGACGACTTCGTGTTTTCAATCAGGCATCCCATCGATGGCGTTTCCGAGTGAGTCGTCGAGTTCTCTAGCGTCGGATAAAATAAAATAAAAATAAATAAAATAAGTGGCATCAACGGATGGTTCAACATGATGACTTCCCATGGTCACGGTCGTAATACTATGCCCAAGCATGCTTAAGAAGAGTTTTCATGGGTTACGGTGTCTTTGGTGTGGTCTCGCTTGAGATTCGTCGCTAATTGTGCTCATGCAAAACCCATCTGTCTGTGGTAAGGCTTCAAACTAGCCGGAGATCTTAGTCCCTAGATCGCTGCCTTTGCTCATTCATCGTCGCCTGTGATCTTTTCAGATTGGGGTCATAATGTCAAATTGTATAATCGTGCTCTAAGTTATGGCGATTTCTGTGCGGCCTCCGCACGAGACACGCGGATCAGCCATGTGGGCCCCACAGCTTGTGTTTTTCAGTACAAGGCATCACATTAATGATGTTTTCAGAGTTGATCTTTGAGTTCTACAACGTCAACGGTAAAATAAAATAAAAATAAAGGAAATAAAATGGGTGACATCAATTGATGGTTCAACATGATGACTTTCCACGAGGTCACCCATCATAGTACAACTCTCTCCCAAGAACACTTAACTATAGAGTTCTCATAGGATCTCTTGTAGTGCGGTCCGCGTTGCCACAAATTGTGCTCATGGAGAACCCATTCGTTCCACGATAAGGCTTCAAAATAGCTAAAATCGGAGATACAGGACCCTTTATATATGCACATGCTCGCATGTCGTCGTCCCAGATCTTTCAGTTGGGGTCATAATGGAGAATCGGACGATCATGCATGAAATTAAGGCTATTTTTGTGCAGCCTCAACACGAGATGCATGGATCTACTGCGTGTGCCCCACGACTCATGTTTTTCAGTCCGAGGCATCCCATCGATGACTTTTTTGGAGTCGATCGCCGAGTTCTTCGGTGTAAAGGTTAAAATAAAATAAAAATAAAAGGAAGTAAAATAGGCGGCACCAATAAATGGTTCAACATGATGACTTCTACTGCTCTCGCCCAAGCACGCTCAATTAAAGAGTTCCCATAGGATCTAGTGTGCTAGTGCGGTCGGGTCTGCTAGAGATTTGTCACAAATTCTGCTCATGTGGAACCCGTCTGTGCCACGGTAAGGCTTCGAAATAGCCGAAATCAGAGATACGGGTCCCGCCAGATGCGCCTTTAGCACATCTGTGCGTTGTGCGCCCCACAGAGATCTTTCTGGATTGGGATCATAATGGCGAATTGGACGATCGTGCGTGAAGTTATGGCAATTTTTGTGCAGCTTCCACATGAGATGCGCGGATCAGCCGCATAGGCCCCATGGCTCATTTTTTTTCGTCCGAGGCATCCCATCTACAACATTTTTGGAGTCGATCATCGAGTTTTCCGGCTTCAATGACAAAATAAAATAAAAATAAAAATAAATAAAATGGGTGGCATCAACAGATGGTTCAATACGACGACTTCCTAGAAGGTCACCCATCATATTACTGCTCTCTCCCAAGCACGCTTAACTAAAGAGTTCTCATGTGATCTGTTGTGCTGGTGCGGTCACGCCCACTGGAGATTTGCCGCAAATTATCCTCATGCGGAACCCATCCATGCCGCGGTAAGGCTTCGAATTAGTCGAAATCGAAGATACGGGTCTCGCTAGATGGGCCTGCAGCACATTTGCTCATCATGCGCCCCGCGGAGATCTTTCCAGATTGGAGTCATAATGGCGAATCGAAAGATCGTGCTTGAAGTTATGGTGATTTCTATGCGGCCTCCTCACGAGATGCGTGGATCAGCTTCGTGAGCCCCACGGCTCGTGATTTTCAGTCCAAGGCATCCCATCGATGACATTTTTGGAGTCGATCTCCGAGTTATGCAGGGATAATGGTAAAATAAAATAAAAATAAAAGGAAATAAATGGCGCATCAGATGGTTCAAGGCGATGACTTTTCAGGAGGTCACCCATCATAGTATTGCTCTCTCCCAATCACGCTTAACTAAAGAGTTCTCTTGAGATATGGTGTCTTTGAATGCGGTCACACGGAGAGTTTCTAGAATTGTGCTCATGGAACCCATCCGTTACCGTGGAGCTAGCCAAAATCGAGATACGGGTCACCGGATCGCCTTTGACACATATCGCATGCGTGCATGGAGAAACCCTCCGGTTGGGGTCATAATAGCGGATGATGTGAGCTAAGTTATATGGTGATTTCTAAGTGGCCTCGACGCGAATCATGGTCGGCGTGGGCCCCTAGGCTCATGTTTTTCAGTCCGAGGCATCCCATTGATGACATTTTCAGAGTCGATCTCTTAGTTCTATGGCGTGAACAGTAAAATAAAATAAAAATAAAAGGATATAAAGGGGCGACATCAACAAATGGTTCAACACGATGACTTCCTAGGAAGTCACCCATCATAGTACTAATGTCACCCAAGCACGCTTAACTGAAGAGTTCACATGGGATCTAGTGTGCTGATGCGATCACGCCTGTTGGAGCTTTGTCGCAAATTATGCTCATCAGAGCCCTTAGGTACCCGCTAAGGCTTTGAAATAGCATCAGATACTGAGTCGCCGAGATGCTGCGGCTCATCTACGTGTCGTGCGCCTTGCGGAGATCTTTCCGGGTTGGGGTCATAACTAACTAACTAAAACTAATAAAATAATAAACTAAAACTAGATAAATTAATAAATAAATAATCTTATAAAATAATAACTAACTAATAGCTAATAAACTAATAAATAATAAAAACTAACTAACTGAAAACTAAATAACTAACTAATAATTAATAAACTAATAAACTAATAATAAACTCTTTTGGTTTTTATTAGTTATTTAGTTATTTAGTTTAATTAGTTTTTTATTAGTTTTATTATTTATTATTAATTAGTTTTATTATTGTTAATTTTACTAGTTTTAGTTTAGTTTTTTAGTTATTAGTTTATTAGTATAGTTTTTTTAGTTTATTAGTTTAGTTATTGATATTATTTAATTATTATTATTAGTTTTTAGATAGTTATTTAGTTAATTATTATTTATTGGTTATTAGTTTATTGGTTTAGTTATTATTAGTAAGCTAGTTATTAGTTTATTGGGTTATTAGTTTTTTTAGGTTTATTATTAGTTTCTAATTAGTTTAGTTAGTTATTACTTTTTATTAGTTAGTTTATTGGTTATTAGATTAATATTAGTTTGTTTGTGGTTTATTAGTTTAGTTATTATTATTTAGTTATTATTATTAGGTTTTATTTAGTTATTTAGTTAGTTATTATTTGTTAGTTATTAGTTTATTAGTTTATTAGGTTATTAGTTTAGTTTTTTAGGTTTATTATTAGTTTGTTATTAGTTTAGTTAGTTATTAGTTTTTATTAGTTAGTTTATTAGTTATTAGTTTAATTATTAGTTAGTTTATTAGTTTATTAGATTTATTAGTTTTAATTATTAGTTTAGTTTTATTAGTTTTATTTAGTTATTAGTTTATTTGTTTTTTTAGTTAGTTAGCTTATTATTTTATTAGTTTAGTTTATTATTAGTTAGTTTAATTAGCTATTAATTATTAGGTTTAAATATTATTAGTTTGTTATTTAATTAGTTTTTTAGTTTAGTTATTAGGTTTAGTTTAGTTATTGGTTATTATTATTGGTTTTATTAGTTTTATTTAGTTTGTTATTAATTAGTTTTAGTTTATTAGTTATTAGTTATTAGTTTTAGTTTTTTTAGTTTCGTTAGTTATTACTTAGTTAGTTTTAGTTTTTGTTATTAGTTATTAGTTAGTTAGTTATTTTTTTAGTTTATTAGTTAGGTTATTTTATTAGTTAGTTTTTTTTTTAGATAATTTTATTGGGTTATTAGGTTTAGTTATTAGTTTATTAGTTTATTAGTTTAGTTTAGTTATAAGTTATTAGTTTGTTGGTTTTTTATTAGTTAATTATTAGTTAGTTGGTTTAGTTTAGTAATTTATTATTAGTTATTATGGTTATTAGTTATTATTTAGTTTTTATTATTTATTTAGTTAATTATTTTTTTAGTTAGTTTAGTTATAGTTATTATTATTATTATTATTATTAGTTTAATTTATTAATTTATTTAGTTAGTTATTAGTTTTAATTAGTTTTTATTAGGTTATGATTAGTTTTTTTTTATTAGTTTAGTTAGTTTAGTTAGTTTTTTATTATTATATTTTATTAGTTATTATTATTATTGTGTTATTAGTTATTAGTTATTATTATTTAGCTTTTAGTTTTATTATTAGTTATTAGTTATTATTATTAGTTATTAGTTTTAGTTTTTATTAGTTTATTATTATTAGTTAGTTTTATTTATTATTTAGTTTAGTTATTTTAGTTAGTTATTTGGTTTTTTAGTTATTACTTGGTATATTTGGTTTTTAGTTAAATTTAGTTAGTTACTTAGTTAATAGTTTTGTTTTAGTTATTTTATTATTTAGTTATTAGTTAGTTATTAGTTAGTTTTATTAGTTTATTATTTATTAATTTTATTAGTTATTCTTACTAGTTATTATTAGTTTATTAGTTAGTTTTTATTAGTTTTATTCATTAGTTTTATTAGTTTTTAGTTTATTAGTTATTATTAGTTAAGTTATTGGTTTTTTTATTATTTTTATTGGTTATTATTATTAGGTTATTTTATTAGTTATTAATTTTAGTTTAGTTATTTAGATATTAGTTTTAAGTTTTTATTATTAATTAGTTATTTAATTATTTATTAGTTTTATTATTTAGTTTATTATTTTAGTATATTAGTTATTAGTTTAGTTATTAGTTTTAGTTTATTAGTTTAGTTTATTAGTTTTTAGTTATTAGGTTTTAGTTATTACTTTTACTAGTTTTATTATATAGTTTTTAGTTAGTTAGTGTTATTTTATTAGTTTAGTTATTTAGTTTTATTATTATTTATTAGTTAGTTTAATTTTATTTAGTTTAGTTATTAGTTTTATTAGTTTATTATCATGATGATGATGATGATGATTATTATTATTATTATTATTATTATTATTATTATTATTATTATTATTATTATTTATTAGGTTAGTTTTTATTAGTTATTATTATTATTATGTTAGTTTTAGTTAGTTAGTTTTTTTAGGTTTTATTAGTTTAGTTTTTAGTTATTAGTTAGTTAGTCTAGTTATTTTTTAGTTATTAGTTTGGTTATTCATTATTATTAGT